>VDFB02252616.1:60813533-61048766 GCA_007258455.2 Sequoia sempervirens
TTAATAGATTGATAACAGTAAAACCAAAATCCCAAAGCAATAATAGAGAACATAGGATAAAAATATGAAAAAAAAGGGAAGAAATTACCCAAATGTCTTCAAACTCCATGATTCACCTCCATTATACCTTCTAGCTTGCTGCAAATTGAAGTTTTCCCTCAGATTCTTTGAGAAACCTACGAAAATGTCATGTCCTATGCAAGTGTTGAAGGATTTTATATGAAAATGACCTTAAATGCTTAAGAGAAGCTCTAAGTATGTAGGAAAATGACTGCAAAATGAAGACCAGAAATGCACGTGAAAGCTTGAGGAGAGAGACAAAATGAATTCAAAATTGCCATTTTATAAGAAAAGGCAATTTTGAATGAGCGAACGAGATCGAAAGGCAAACAAACGGAGCAGATTGAAAGTTGAGATAAGGACAAGATGGCTAAAAAAAGGCTGGAGAATCAAATTAGTAATGATCATTTGAATTTTGAATGGAAAAGGCATCTTTTGAATTAAAAATCATTTTAATTCAAAAGTGGAGAATCAAATGACAGTGGCAATAAATGCCCATTTTCTGCCAAAATAAGAAATTTTGACCATTTTAAATAAGTAATCATTTTTTTATTTAAAATAAGGAAAGTGACATGTGGGCATAATTAAATAAATTAAATAATTTATTTAGTTAGAAGAGGAATATGTAAATTATTGACGTATTTAAATAAACAAAATTTATTTATTTAAATAATCTAGAAGAATTAGTGGACAAAAATAATTAAATAAATTAGGAAATTTATTTAATTATAAGGAGACATTAGATAATTAGTGACACAATTAAATAAATAAACAAAATTTATTTATTTAAATAATCAGGGAAGAATAAAGACATGAATTAATTAAATAATTAGAAATTATTTAATTAATATATGAGAATGGACGAATTGTATAATTAAATATTTAATTATGCTGGGACAAATGTGTTAAAAATAGAGCTTGGGGCCTAGGTCAATTTTTAGTGTCCACAAATTCTATTTTAAAATAAATAAAGTTTGAATAAGTTCACCTTAGGAATTGGAACACAAATTTGAATTTGTTCTCTTGAAAGCATAAACTAATTTGATTTAGAGTAATGAGTTAGAAATATTAAATTATATTAAATTTTAAATGTAGATATTAAGGTAAATGAAATTTGATTTTGGTTCAAAATATTAATAGAAATATGTTGTAATAGATGTTAAATTTTGATTTTCTAAGGGTATTGAAATTGTAGGGTTTATCTAACTAAATATTTTAAATTTTATAAATTTATTGTATTTGATTCTTGTTTACTAATTTGTATACAATATTATATTGACATGCTTGTATTGGAATTGATCCATGGTCTAAATTAAAACTTGTAAGATGTGAAGTGGCTTAAGTTTTCTACCTCAAACTTTTAGAGTTTGAATTTTGTGTAAGGAGTATTAATGTTTATGAACATATTGAGAAATATATTAAATTGCAAGGGTCATGTTCCTCTTTGTTGCATTCCTAAATTAACCAACTTTACTACTCTAGGAAAATATTTGAAGACAATAAGTAAGTGCACAATAGACCTAAAATGACACGTTCTAATAATATGATAATGTTGTTACAATCTAGTTATCTCCCTTCACAAATTTGATAGTAGATATGCTTAATAGATTCTTAAGTGATTTTTAAATGATTGGTTTATTGTCTTTAAGTACAACAACATAGTGTCCAAATAAAAAATAAACATATATTAAGTTAACTCACAATAATTTGAAGGAGGAAGTTAGTGAGATTTGTTTTTGAAATCAATTTTTGTTTATTAGTGTTAATATTCATAGTTAAAAATTGAACTAAGCCAAATTTACATCTATAGATTTGAATAAAGGTGATAAAAAATGAATCTAGATATTTTGATCAATCCTTAAAATAATTGATAATATGATTGAAATATAATCATATCATTAGACAAATTCACACAAACATAGACTACATAAATTTACTTATTATGTTTAAGACACTCTAATCTAAACAACCAGAAAACATAAAAGAAATGATATGGATATACACTTTTTCACCATTACAACAATACAATATACTTTATAAATAAGTTATATTATAATTCACAATTATTTTCAAAAAATTACATTGAAGGTATTAATAAACATTGCTCAAAAGCCTCTAAATGCTTGTTTATCTATACACAAAATTCAAAATTGATAGTTATATGATTGTGTTTAATCATTTTAATCATTAAATACAATTATAATTTTAAAAAGACCATCATTTAAAAGAGGAGATTTAAAGCAAGCAATAAAAATTCTGTATAATTAATCTTATATCTAATATATATAATTATTGCTCTAAAATATTTAGAGGGCAACTTCAAATATAGAACCATCACGAAGAAACTTGTTCGATAAGCAGGGTCGACCGTCAAATTCAGGCTCCCAGGCTCTCTCTAAACATAGCCTTTTAACTTCACACTTCATATACAGTCAAATAAGTACTGGCATTTCCAGCTATTGTCCATTGAGAAGAAAGGTTTGGTGTGGAACCCGCCATTAGACAATACCTACTATGTCTGAACGTATAAATTCATGCAAGAAAAACGAAACGAGAATTACATTAGACTGTTTTCGAAGGACCCGCTTCTGAGTATTTTTGGGGTCCAAGTCTCGACTCTCATAATATCATTCATTAATAGTCTAAACGGTAAAGTGAGATGATTCAAATCAAATGATTTTAAAGATGTTCAAAACATATTTTATTCCAGAGATAGCTTCATCTGTCTCTGAGAAACTTTTTAGGTTCTATATTCATCTCCTACTTCTCAGACAAACTCCATTGCATAAACACAGAGAGACAGAAAAGAAGGGAACTCAGTCTAAATTCCAATTCATTTAACCCAAATAAAGTGAACGGCTCAACTTGAATCTACAGAATAAAATCGCAGCAAAAGACAGGAGTGAGGATCGGGCGCCATAGCAGGAATGGGGCACCTCGGCACCTCATGTGATCGCAGGGTAATCACGAGAATATATATTCTATGCTTTATACACTACATTTTTAGATTTATAATTTAACTTCTATTCCCAGTTTGACGCCTCAAGCCAGCAGATCACACTGTGTCTGCGGGTGGGCAGGTTGGTCTGATACTAAAATTGTCTTCCTTCAAAAGTCTGGTCCAATTGCCACGACGGTGGAACCACGTTACGCGAAATGGCGGTCCGGCCATCGCTGGTGGTCACTTTGAACGACAGCCTCTGCCCTAATAAGTTGAAATGGCTTTGCCAGTTTTGCCCCCAGTTACGTGACAGCATTTGCCACCCGGAGTTCGCGTGGGTCTGCGGGTGGTTGGCCTTCACGGACACGCCCACCACGTCTCCGGCTCCTCCCACGTTGGTGATCAGCACAAGCTGGAAATACTGCGATCCAGCTATAGTGAAGCGTATTCCTCCACTCTTCACACATGCTACCCTTGTGTAGCGCACGGGAACCACACCGCCCTTGTATAGGGCAATCTGCTGGAACGCAGGCACAGACAAATCGAAGTGCGGAAGAGGAGGGTTGCACCACCCGCCGGCGTCGTTGGGTTCAGCATAGTTGGGCGGGCAGAAGTTAGTGGCCGTTACAGTGACCGACGTTCCAGCCAGACACCACTGCGGGTCGTCCTCTTTCTTGCACACCAGTTTGTAACATCCTCCGCAACTCAGCCCGTCATTGAACAGCGCCGTGCTCAGTGCAGCCGTATATATTCCGTACCCTTGCTGGGGCAAGTTGCCATACCCACAAGCACCTCCTGGATCATCATCAATAAATCAGTATTTATTCATCTTTCTGCGATGAATTACTACGGAATGTGATTCAAAATGTTGATGTTAAAAATTTCATACAATCGAATCTTATTATTCAGATGAATTATGAAAAGTGATCTAAAATATTGATGTCAAAAAATCTCGAACAATGACAGTCTCATTTGATAATTTCAAAGTTCTTCACACTAGAAACTATTTCATGTCTTGTTACTATTCATAAATTGGTGTATATGCACACATACCCATCGTTCCAGCCATATCGTAGCCGCCATAGAATGTAGCGTGTGCATCTAGCCAATTCTCCTTTATGTGGACCCGTCTGTGTGGGTGGCGTGCGAAAACCGGGTAAGCTAAGCACCAAAATGCTAAGACTACCATGTATGCAGACATAGACACCATTTTCATTTTCGAGCTCTTCTCTCTTCAATAAGTGGCGTTGCTTTGCTACTCAAGTATTGTTTTGTGTAGTGAAGATGGAGAGGGGGTGTTTTATAGTGTAATCATATTGACTCGGACAATCTTAACGGAAGATCTCGTAACTGAGAATTCAGTAACCGAAACAAAGATCGGTACGGAAGTAATATTTAGCATCGCTTTAGAAGGGCTTATCTTTCTGAATCGGGAGGCTTTTAACAAATTAGAACCTGTTCCAATGGTTGTGTAGGAGATGGTTTGTTTGTTTAGATTTTGCCTACTGATTCGGGAGTTGGGAGACCTTGTGACTTGCCCATTCTTTTTCTAATTCGCAATTGGACGATACCAACCTAATTTCAGCATCTAATTGAGTCTTTTCAGGTTCTGTAAATAGACTGCGGTTTAAAATTTCCACGATTGTGGGCTGTCGAATCTGAGCTACCAAATTAAGCAACCTTGCAATCTCAAAAACATCGGACACCTCTTTAAAGAATTAAAAATTAATTACATGGTGATGGGAGACCTTTGACACTCAAAACAGTCACAACATATGTAAATTGTTCACAATAGTTGCAATAACGATGTTAAAAAGTACCATGGAGTTTTATTTTAAAAGTTTTAATTAAAATTAGTTTTTTTTTTTTGGATAATGGTTCAAGAGCCCTTACCTTGGGTACATGAGGCAAGATAGGACAGGACTAGTCCCTTGCAGATGAGAACCCCCTCCCACAAGAAGAACCACCTCTTAAATTCGGGAGCAGAGTTGAACCTAAGACCAATGGGGAGCAAACCTATTGCCCAAACCAACTCTACTACTCGTTCGGGCTTAATTAAAATTAGTATTATCAATATAAGAAAAGTTAAATTGAATTAATTATAATTTTTAGTTTGATGTATAAATTTGAAAATAGATTTTTATTAAAAAAAATATTTGATTTATCAAATAGAAATATTTTCATATTAAAAAGTTATTTTAATTTATTATTATAATTTTTTTATTAAAATATCTAATATTTATTGGTTGTCTTGAATTTTTAGTTGAGCTATTTTCAAAATTTGTCATTATAAATAAAAACAGAAATTATATTGATAAAGTTAGCTTTAACATTTTAATTTTAGCTAGATCATATACTCACTCTAAAATTGTGCATGATGTCATTAATCTCAACACTATATGGATTATATATAACACCAATTGACCCCCTTTGCTACCTCCTATGACACTTATCATTAGCCTTACCCTTGTAGAGGATGAATGAAAATTAGCATATTGTCATATTGTACACACCATTCACTTGCCAAATCTAAATTTAATACATAACATGAATATATTTTCTACAATCCTTTTATACAATTGGACATCTACATTCATTAACAACATCAAGTTTCCACAGTCCATTATCATGAATTGTTTAGTTTTCTGGATTGAAATTGTGTGCATTTTTTGAATCAACATTTCAGATCAAACTCCATGATCCATCATCAGGATAATGCATGCAACCAGAGAGGAGAAATCATGGATCATTTCTCTTCTCTCTGGTTGCATGCATTATCTTGATGATGGATCATGGAGTTTGATCCGAAACGTTCATTCAAAAAATGCACACAGTTTCAATCTAGAAAACTAAACAATTCATCTACATTCAGTAAAAAAAAGTGTTAGATTTTTCTTCTAAGGCATCTAGTCTATTAGTGTGAATAGGGTATATTATCTAACTAGTTCAACTAGTAGGTATTATTCACATGTGCTCACATGTTATGTTTACTTAGGGCTTTAGAAATCTTTCTGTAATTCAATAGTACATGTGATCTTATGTTATCTTATCTCTAGTTGTCTAATGACATACAATTAAGACACTTGTTAAATCTTGTCTTTTTTTTTTCTTATCTCTCAACCTTACCTATATAAGCAAGGTCTCATGTACATTATGCAATGTAGTTGAAATACTATCATTGATCTATTATATACATTATTGCATCCATATCAAGAAATATATTCTCTTTCTCTACTTTCTTGTGGAAGACTATCTTTGGTTTTGTAGGTGATCCTGGGTATTAGAGTTTAGTATTAGCTCTTACATTACATTAGAGCTAGATACATATTCAAAAAAATTCTAAGATCTAATGGTTATTTTGATATGAGATTTTTTGGGTGCATTTTGGTGAAAGTGATCTCACTATTGAGTTTAAAAGGCCTAAAAACTCCCATTTTCATACAAAAACTTCATATTTTGATGAAAGATAAATTTTGGCCATTTTTCAAGGGTTTGATAGATTTATCGAGTGTCTTGTTTCTACAATCATATGGATCTATACCATCAGTAGGACCCATGTAGGTTGTAGTGGCATATATAGACATTGCAAACAATCATAAAAAAAATTAGAGTGAATTTTCCTAGGTATAGGTGTTGGCATTGATTTTGCATCACATTTATCTGTAACAGGTATGCTTTTCATTGAAAAATTTTAATTAAAGTTTAAAAAAAAAATTGTTAGCTTATTCTTGCACTAGATTAGCCTTTATGCTTTAGCACTCAATCACAACCAGCCATAGGGGTTTAAAGTCATTGAGCAATGTAGGGATCCTGCCGTCGATGCTCCACTGAACCTTTGTTGGTGCTCCACATTGCCTTTGTGACTCAAGAAACTCCACCTAGTCTCTCCTACCCAAGTGGATCTGCTTGATCTTTGTCACCTAGGCTAATTTTGGACAAGAGACAACTTGTAGTCCACCTGTCTATTTCCAAACTCGGTTGTGCCCCCTATTTCGTTGTCATCTAACCACCAAGCCTCACTTGATGCTCTAATTTTTTTTTTCAAGAGCCATAACCTCCCACCAAGGTATCATATTTTTTACTTCTTATAGTTGTTGGAGATTTGGTTCCATGTAATTTCTAGTGGTGCTTATCTCATTATCAGATTTTATAACTAATGCATTTTATTAATAATTGAAGTCAAATCTCCCATTTTGACCTTTAAGCTCATAAATTTTTCTTATGTATTCAATATTCATGATTCTTGTAGTATTGGAAAGGTATTGAGGAGATTTTTTGATCTAGATTTTTTTTGTAGATTTAACTCCAAGAATATTTTATTTATTTATTTATAAAGATCATAATTTGATTGATTACTTACACATCCTAACACATGGAGAATTTATTTATTTTGGGGGGCTTCATTTTCAATATTGATCATATTTGGGAGTTTCTAATTGTTGTTGAGGGTTTTTTTCATTTTTATTTGGAGATAGATATCATAGTTTGTCATTGGTATTTTATTTCATCCTTCTCTAATCATCTTGAAAATGGGAAATTATAAGCGGGCGTTGCCACAATAGTGTGTCTCACTTTTGGGACATGCTGATTTTTTCCCGAAATCACCTTTTTTAGAAAAAATAATGATTTTAGCCTTGAGAGGTTCCATCTAAAGGGTTTAATTGAAGAGGGATATATAAGACTCCCTTAGATCAAACCCCCTTGGATAAAACCCCTCTAGTATTAAATCATACCCACAATAGAGTCTCATTTGCACCTATCAAAATGCTAGCAAAAAAACATGTTTACTTTACCTTTTTAGGGATTAAATAACATCATTTAGAAATGATCTTTTGCAAGATTGTAGCCCTTGAAATGCACTTTTCAACAAGTATAGTTTTGATATGTTCTCATTTTATCCTGTATTTAATTTTTAATTTTTATAGAACATAGGTTTTTGTCCAAACATCAATCTCTTCATTCTACAAGGGTGGAAAAATAGTAAACGATTGTAAAAATAAATAAAAAAATACCCTTTTCCTTGGTATTGATATCCTTGTTTCACTAAAAAAATAAAAATTGGATTTTGATATGGGTGAAATCACAATACCGTGTCTCACTTTTTGCCCAAGGTGGACTTTTACATCAATATTTTTAACCGAATCTTCATCTTCTGAGACCTATAGCAACTAAACCATTAAGAATTTGAAAATGATGTGAACTAGTGATTTGTGGAAATTTGTATGTAGATTCTAAATATATTTTTTAATAAATTTTTTGAAATAAATCATGAATCTTTTAGCATCTCCTTTAATAACTGGTTTTAGGCAGAAAACAACATTTTTAGAAAGTCGCATTTGTGTTGTACAACATAAATTTTTTTCTATAAAGGATTAAATTCTAATTTTTGAAATATAGATTCTCAACATCAATATCTAGGGAAAGGATATTTTTTCATAATTTTTTGTTGAATAATTTTTTTAAAATTAATTTTTGAAGTTGTTGTAACTATAATTTGGACATACGTGTGTGTCGTACAACCTAAATTTTTGTGTATAAATTGAAATCCAATTTTTATTTTTTGGGTAAAACAAGGACATCAATACTTAGGGAATGGGTATTTTTTGAAATTTTTTTACAATGGTTTACTATTTTTTCACCTCCGCACAAAAAAGAGCTTGATGTTCAAAGAAAAAACTATGTTTAGTAAAAATTGAAAATTAAATACTTGATAAAATGAAAATATATCAAAACTATAATTGTTGGAAAGCTCATTTTGAGGTCTACAATCTTGCAAAATATAATTTTTAAATGATGTTATTATTCCTCAAAAGGTAAAGAAAAAGTGTTTTTTTGCCAACATTTTGATAGGTGCGAAGGAGACTCCATTGTGGATATGATTTAATACTAGATGGGTTCTATCCAAGGGGGTCTTATCTATCTCTCTTTAATTAAAACCCTTTAGATAGAGCCCCTCAAGAATTAAATCATTAGTTTTTCTAAAAATAGTGATTTCAGGGAAAAGTTAGCACATTCCAAAAGTGAGACACAATATTGTGGCAACACCCATATATACACAAAAAGTTAGGTTGTATGAAAACATGCATGTCTAAATTATAGTTACAGTGACTTCAAAAATTAATTAAAAAAATATGTGTAACAAAAAATTATGAAAAAATAGCCCCCACAGGTTAGCGGAGTTGGTTTAAGTCTTGGATTTGCTCCCCAAGGTCTTGGGTTCGACTCTCTGGACCATGACTTAACTCGCCGCTCACACTTGGGGTGTGTGTTGGTCACCATGCAGCCCTAAGGGACTAGTCTCACCTCCAAGCTTGCCCTGTAGAGGGAACTTGATGCAGGAGCATCCAATGGTGTAAGGGCAATCCTGCATCACCCAAAAAAAAGAGTTTCATTTCATGTTGGTGGTTTCTTAGATGTTTTTGCATTTTTGGATACCTTTTTCATCATAATGTAATTCCCAACTTACGATTTTGCTTTTCTATTCCTGGGTTGGAAGATATTGCAGTTTTAGTCTCCTAGAATTGCACCTGAAAACCTTCTAGGTCAGATTCGAGGCACTAAACGGTCTCAAAAAGGCCCTGAAACTTGTTGAAATCAGCATAGAAAATTCTGAGCATGTTCTTGACTATGAGAACTTTCCAACAGTTCAAAGGGTTCAAAAAATGGAGACCCAGATCAAAAGTTATGGCTCCCGGAAGTTGGCACACTTTCTAGAAGATACTAATTTTGAATGTACTTTTGAAATTTGAATTTCAAGTTGTAATTTTCGGTGCTAGACTGCCAAAACTCAAATTTGAATATTTTTTTGGCTCCAAACTAAAAAGGAGCTCTATTTATGGGCAGGTTTTTGATTTTTGTGTAGCTTTTTGGGGACAAGTTCACATATTGCAAAAAAGGGGTTTTTTTTTCTTTCTATAATTCTGTAGTTTACATATTTCTAGATTTTAAGGATATCAGATCCTCTACATGTAAGAAGATCATTTTCAGAATAATGAAATAAAATTCTCTGTTTGGTGTGGTAATTTTTTGTGTCTCGGGTTACACCCTCGTTAGGTGGTATTAGAGCGGGTTTTCTTGAGCATGTGGACAGATCGCCGATCATGAGGTAGTTCACACTAGAACCGTGGTTGTGGGTCGAGGTCAAGAAAGATTCCTCCAAGAGTGATGCTTGATAGGCGTGGTGGTGCTAGAGGTGGTTGAGGTGGCAAAAATGATGGTGGAAGAGATCCATTGGCGGCCGAGGGTCTCAAAGCCCTCCAAAGATAGATTGATGCATTGTAGGAGTAGATGAGAAGAGGGTTAAACCTGAGAAGGAGAGAATAAAGTGAGGATGAAGAAGAGGAAGAAGATTTAGATGTAGAAGAGGAATAAAAAATAATTGATCAAGACCAAATATGGCTGATAAGGGCCATTTCAAAGATTGGGAAAAGACCCAGAGTAGAAGTCCCTAGTAATTCCAGAAGTCTGAACCTGGAAGAGTTGATCGACTGGATCAATGAGTTGGAAGAATATTTCAAGAACGAGGAGATAGAGGACCCAGACCGGGTCAAGTTTGTAAAAGTGAAGTTGAAGGGCCATGCCAGTATTTGGTGGAAAGAGGTCCAGTTGGAGAGAAACCAAAGAGGAAAAGGCAAGATCACCAGATGGGATTGCATGGTGGAGAAACTAAAAAAGCAATTCATACCAGTGGACTACGAGCTAGATCTGCTGAAGAAATTGTAAGGGTTGAAGCAAGGAAGCAATCTATGAAAGAATACACTGAATATTTTCACAAGATGATCATTAGAATGGGTCATATAGAGGCTAGTAAGGAGAAGGTAGCCTGTTATCTTAATGGGTTATGACCGAGCATTCAAGAGGAGCTAAGCCTCATCAAAATGACCACCATTGAGGATGCGTACCAGTTTTCTCTGAAAGTTGAAGAGAAGCTGATTAAAATATTTGACAGCAAGCAAAAAGGACGGGGAGGTTAGAGTGAAAAGGGCAGTGGAAGATCTTATGGAAGTTGAAATGATGATGAGAAGAAAAATGAAGATGTGGGTACCAGTTGAAACTAGAAGAATGATAACTTCTATCGCCCTTGTGATCAAAATAGTGGTGATCAAAGAGGTAGAGGATGAGGGAGATCTGGAAAAGGATCGAGAAGAGGTGGTTTCAAAGGATCGTGTTTCCAATGTGGTGAAGGATGTATCGAGCCTATGAATGTCCATAACATTAAGGAAGGGTAGACAAAAGGTTGGAAGGTCATGGAAGGGTTGCACATGCAGATGAGGAGGCTCAATCTAAACATTCAAATGATGCTGAAAGGGGAGAAGCCCTAGCGATTAGAAGAGAACTAGTGACTGAAGAGAAGGAGCTTGAACATAGGAAGAATTTATTCCACACAAGGTACAAATATGAAGGAAAATGATGTGATGTCATCATTGATAGTGGGAGCACCGATAATCTGGTGTCAGAGGAGATGGTTACAAAGTTGAAGCTAAAGAAGGAAAGGCATCCACATCCATATTAGATTTCTTAGTTGTAGAAGGACCACAAAGTTCTGGTCAATGGGCAATGCTTGGTGAAGTTCAAGATCGGGAGCTACCATGATGAGGTACTCCGTGATATCATCCCCATGGATGCATGTCACATGTTGTTGGGGAGGCTGTGGCAGTTTGACATGCGAGCTATACATGATGGCCATGCAAACACTTATTCCTTGACAAAGGATGGGGTTCATCACAAGTTAAAACCCCTGAAGGAGGCCGAAGAAAAGGTATGCAGTAGTGCTAGAATCTGTTATGTTGATGGAAGAATTTTTTTAGAAGTTATGAAGCATGAGCGTGTGTGCTATGCATTGATTCCTAGAGTGGGTAAGGAGGATAGTGAGAAGGTGCCCGTAGAAGTTTCTGGGTTGTTGGATGACTTTCAAGATATTGTTTCTAATAATGTACCTAAGGGTTTACCATCAGTAAGGAAGACCAGTCATCAGATTGACATGATCCTTGGAGACAATTTACCAAATAAGGTAGCTCACAGGATGACTCCGATAGAAAATGAGGAGTTAAATAGACAAGTTTAGGAGTTGTGGAGAAAGGGTTTGATTCTAGAGAGCCTGAGCCCATGTGCAGTAACTACAGTACTAGCACCAAAGAAGGATGGGGAGTGGAGGATGTGTACAGAATCCTGGGCCATAAACAAGATAACAATCAAGTACATATTTCCCCTACCAAGGATGGATGACTTGATGGATTGTTTGAGTGGAGCTCAGTACTTCACAAAGATTGATCTAAAGAGTGGTTATCACCAAATTCGGATTCAGGAGGGAGATGAATGGAAGACTTCCTTCAAGACCAAAGAGGGCCTATTCGAGTGGTTAGTCATGCCTTTTGGGCTAACCAATGCATCAAGCACATTCATGCGGCTCATAAACGAGGTACTAAAAGATTTTCTAGGAAGTTTTCTTATTGTATATTTAGATGATATTTTGATTTTCAGTAGAACTTTGGATGAGCATTTGATGCATATTCAGAGAGCCTTTGAGAAGTTAAGAGAGGAGAAATTGTTGATTAATTTGAAGAAGTGTAGTTTTGTGAAGGAGCTAGTGTACTTGGGGTTTGTTGTCTTGACAAAAGGTCTCAAGATGGACCCAGAGAAGGTGAAGGCTATTCTGGAATGGCCTACCCAAAGAACTGTTATTGAGGTGAGATATTTCCATGGTTTGGCTAGTTTTTATAGAAAGTTCATTAGAAACTTCAGTAGTATTTGTGCACCCTTGACTGAAACAATGAGAGGGGATATAAAAGAGTTCAAGTGGAGCACTGGAGCAGTGAAAAGTTTTGAACTATTGAAATAGAAGGTGACAAGTA
The DNA here is from genome assembly GCA_007258455.2 of Sequoia sempervirens. Classification (NCBI taxonomy): domain Eukaryota; kingdom Viridiplantae; phylum Streptophyta; class Pinopsida; order Cupressales; family Cupressaceae; genus Sequoia; species Sequoia sempervirens. The sequence continues at coordinate 60,826,386 of VDFB02252616.1, forward strand.
TCCTGTTCTAGCCCTCCTAGATTTCAATAAGGTGTTTCAGGTGGATTGTGATGCCAGTGGTTGTGCCATTGAAGCAATGTTGAGCAAAGAAGGTAAGCCCATTGCCTATTTTAGTGAAAAGTTAAATGATGCCAAGAGAAAATATTCTATATATGATTAGGAATTTTATGCAATAGTTCAATCACTAAAGAAATGGAGGCATTATCTATTGCCAAAGGAGTTTGTTTTGTATACTGATCATCAAGCATTATAGTATTTGAATAGTTAGGAAAAATTAAATTAGAGGCATACGAAATGGGTAGATTTTTTGCAGAGCTATACCTTTGTTCTAAAGCATAGGAGTGGGAGGTTGAATAGGGTTGCAGATGCCTAAAGCAGGAGGTAGACATTGATGACAAATATGCAAATTGAAGTGGTTGGGTTCAATGAACTAAAAACATTGTATCCAGAAGATCCTAATTTTGCAAAGGCTTGGAAAGCTTGCAAGGAGCTTGTTACAGTGGACAGGACAAGGTGGTTGGATTTCATAATTCAGGATGTCATGTTGTTTAAGGGAAGCCAATTGTGTATTTCGAGGAGTTCCATGAGGGAGAACCTAATAAAGGAGAAGCACAGTGGAGGAATGGAAGGAAATTTTGGTTGGGACAAGACCATTGCCATTACCAGTGAGCATTATTATTGCCTCATTTGTCATAGGATGTAAAGAAGTATGTAAAAAGTTGTAGGGTATGTAAACTGGCTAAAGGAGTGAGCCAGAATATAGGGTTATATCAGCCCTTACCTGTACCAGAGAGGCCGTGGGAGGATATAAGTATGGATTTTGTTCTTGGTTTGCCAAGGACACAGAGATGGAATGATTCAATATTTGTGGTGGTTGACAGGTTTTAAAAAATGGCACATTTCATTCCATGTCAAAAGACCCATGATGCAGTCCATATTGTTGACTTGTTCTTCAAAGAGGTGGTACGACTACATGGTTTTCCAATGAGTATTGTCTCAGATTGTGACACTAAATTTGTGGGATACTTTTGGAGGACCTTATGGAAGAAGTTGAGAATAGAGTTGAAGTTTAGTTCTGCACACCATCCACAAATAGATGGGCAGATAGAGGTTGTGAATATGAGTCTAGGTAACCTACTAAGATCCTTGGTAGGAGATAAACCCAAGGGATGAGACTTGATCTTACCCCAAGCAGAATTTTCTTACAACAATTCTGTCAACAGAAGGACTGGTAGATCACCATTCCAGATTGTGTATGGAGGAAACCCCAAAACAACTCCATAATTGAATAAGATCGACCAAGAGAAGAAGATAAGTTCTGATGCCGAATATTTTGTAGAGCACATCAAGGATATACATGAGAAGGTAAGAGAACATGTTAACAAGATGAATATGTAGTATAAGGCCAAGGAAGATCAAAAAAGGAGGAATACAGAGTTTCAAATTGGTGATGAAGTAATGGTCCACTTGAGGAAAGAAAGGTTTCCAATGGGAACCTATAACAAATTTAAGATGAAGAAATTTGGTCCTTGCAAGATTTTGAAGAAGCATAATTCAGGGAATGCATATGAAGTAGAGTTGCCAGATGGAGTCAACATTTCCCTTGTGTTCAACATTTCATATTTGACAAAGTATCATGAAGGTGGTACATAGGATGCACCAACAATAGGGTAGTATGACATTCCAACACCTACTTCAGAGAAGGAGGAGATTGAATCAATCCTAGATAGTCGTGTGGGAAGGAGTACCAGAAACAGGTAGTATGAAGAATATCTAGTGAAATGAAGAGGAAGGCCTGTGGAAGATTCATCTTAGCTATCTAAGGTAGAGGTTGACCGTTTGGGTTTTCCTCAACCATTTGAGATGTGACAAGGTCACTTCTCAAATTACCCTAGGTGTCTGATGCAGGAGCATCCAGTGGTATAAGGGCAATCCTGCATTGACCCAAAAAAGAGAGTTTCATTTAATGTTGGTATTTTCTTAAATGTTTTTGCATTTATGGATACCCTTTTTGTCATAATTTAATTTCCAACTTACGGTTTTTCTTTTCTATTCCTGGGTTGGAAGATATTACAGTTTTAGTATCCTAGAATTGCACCTAAAAACTTTCCAGGTTAGATTTGAGGCACTAAAACGGTCCCAAAACAGCCCCTAAACTTGCTGAAATTGATGGAACAAATTTTTAGCATGTTCTTGACTCCAAGACCTTTCCAATGGTTCAAACGGTTCAAAAAATGGAGACCCGGATCAAAAGTTATGGCTCCTAGAAGTTGACACACTTTCTAGAAGATACTAATTTTGAATGTACTTTTGAAATTTGAATTTCAAGTTGTAATTTTCGGCTCCAGACCACCAAAAACTCAAATTTGAACGTTGTTTTGGCTCCAAACTAAAAAAGAGCTCTATTTATGAGCGGGTTTCTAATTTTTGTGTAGCTTTTTGGGGACAAGTTCGCATACTGCGAAAAGGGGTTTTTTTCTTCTTCTTTAATTCTGTAGTTTGCATATTTCCAGAACTTGAGGATATCAAATCCTCTGCATGTAAGAAGATCAGTTTTAGAATAATAAAATAACATTCTCTATTTGGTGTGTTAATTTTCTATGTCTCAGGTTGCACCCTCGTCAAAACCCGTTGGGCTAGAGTCACTGAGGATACCCCTGTGGATAACAGAAAAAAAAATTATGAAAAAATATCCTTTCCTTAGATATTGATGTTGAGAATCTATATTTCAAAAATTAGAATTTTATCCTTTGTATAAAAAAATTTATGTTGTACGACACAAATTTTACCTTCTAAAAATGTTGTTTTCCTATTTAAAACTATTTATTAAAAGAGATGTTGAAAGATTCATGATTTATTTAAAAAATAAAAGTACAAAATATATTTAGAATCTTTACATAAATTTCCACAAATCACTAGTTCACATCATCTTCAAATTCTTAATGGTTTAGCTGCTATAGGTCTTAGAGAATGAAGATTCAGTTAAAAATATTGATGTAAATGTCCATCCTGGGAAAAAAGTGATACAATATTGTGATTTTACCCAAGCAATACTGATATGTCATCTTGAAACATCTCTATTGGCTTCATATTTTTACATATTTATATGTTCTTGTTCTTTAATTAGGTACACCTTGTAAGAAATTTGTTTAGAATTCCAAAAAGGATCATGTCCTAAAAGTGATTCTTTACCACATTGATGATGAAACTTTAAATGTCATTTTACACATTAAGTGTGCTCATGCTCTTTGGATGAAACTTTGGGAGATATATGGAGATCATGATACACAACCATCCCTAAAGGATCTTGTTTTAGAATATTTTATACCTCTTAATTATTCAAACAGTATACTATATGACTATGATACTATTATAGAGTTTTATGTTTTGGAGCACTTTGTATCTTTGGATTATAAGGATGATGAGGCTTCTTCAAGTTCTTCTTCTCCTTCTACAGAGACAGATGATGATTCATTGTGAAAAATCATTAATTGAGACTCCCCTCATTCCAAATTCTTTAGAATTGAGTGTTACCATTTCTTCCAATAATCCAGTTCAACAAGATCATCATAGTATTTTAAATTCAACTTTATGGGATTCTTACTTGATAAATATATAAAATTTGTTTTGTGAGTCTCATATTACAGATTTGAAGGACACACTTAGGGATGTTCATCTCCTCTTTGATGATATTTATCGCATAAGTATTGTTAAATCATCATTGTATTTGGAGATTTTTTTCATGAGTTTCCTCATAGTCTTGATTTGTCATCTTCATTGATTGGGACTATAACACCTATTTTTTTATGACATACTCTAGCATGGATACATTTGATTATTTTTCAAAGACACTTATCATGAAACATCTTCCCTTATCCCTCATCTTCGAGTTTAAGTTTCTTCTACATCCACCATTAGACTTATTTCTTCCTATGAGGAGGAATGTTGTTTGTAGGCATTGTATTGTATTTGATCTTCAAGTATTCACCATTGATAAAGGAGGTACTTCATAATGGGGGGATCTATAGTCTCTCTTTCTCTCCTAATGGGGATATCTATCATATATTTGTGAAAAATTTAGTCATTGGGGGATCATGTTGAGTCATTCATTCATCAATTATTATATTAGTTGTACATGATTATTTTCTTACATTCTCTCTTTTGGAGATAAGTTTTTCCCATGGTATTTTTCTCCTTCACTTTATCTATGAGAAATCATTAGTAAATGGGTCCATAACATGGCCAAGTAGCCAACACCCATCATTATATTCTTGTATCATTTATGAACCTTTGTATTCTTCCATTTTTTTACTTCTCCCTATGTTGCACTTAAGAGGTGGTGTTGGTGTGAACAAGGTGTATTACTTTTAGTGTCCTAAAATTGCACCCCATTGTAATTTCACATTTGCACATTTAGTTTGTTGCATTTATGACACCTTGTCACATTATTGAAGAAAATTTACAAGTCAAAATTTCACGATTCCAACTCCTTAAGGTACAATGAAGAAGTGTTAGCTCAGTCATTTACCTCATTTCTTATAAATTTTTGAGTTGGATTCCTATGCAATGCATGGATGTCCATGTGATGTGTTAGTATCCCTAAAATTTCCAAGTTTAAAATAAGGGAATCCCACTACCTTTTCCTATGACATGCTCCATTATGATAGAATCGTGAGTGTAACAAATCTTCTAATTGATGCAACCACATAAAAATCCTCTTTTCACTCTTTCTCTAATTCATTCTCACTCACTCTCACTTGATCTTACTCCCTTTATTTATTCTCTTCTACATCTCTTCTTTGTAGCAAAGCTCTACCAAATTCTTGTCTCGTCAATAGCTAAGGGTGTCTTGTAAGCAAGCAACATCACTTTTCTATCAAGACAAGAGGGAGCCACAAACTATTGGTAACACTCTCTTGTCTACTTTGTCATGTTTATTTACAAATAAATACTTTTCTTATCTATTTTATTTGTGATATGGGCTCTCTTCCATAGTGAGGTTTGTTTCAATCACATGTATTGTCTATTGCATTTTACGTCTCCTCTATTTCTATCTATTTGGTTTTTTTTGGAGGTGGAAACACCAGAATGGGGGTTTGACTGAGGAAAGCCCCAAAACCACCCCAACACTTTTCCTCACCCTTTCTATGTGTAGGTTTCTAGATTTGAAGAACTAGGTATTTACAAATTTTAGACTTTTAGTTCCTAATTTGATAGGGATGACAACGTGGGGCACATATGTCTCTATGGTGCACTATCATCCATTAGCCATGAATGTATCTTTCTGAGGGAAGAACATGTAAGTCTTTATCTTTCTATTTCTATAATCAATATTTTGTGAGTCTTTATTAGATTTTGTTAATTTATAGTTTTATCATTCTAGCTTAGTATTTAGTTCAATTAAGTTGCATATTTTTCTATTTCATACTTTATCAAAATTGATCTTATACTTTGAGTTAATCAAGGGCTATTCTATTGAAATAATAGATGTTGAATCATCCAATGAAGTTGCACACATTTCAAAGGATCTTTCCAAGATAAATTCAACCACACAAAAAGTGTTGCAACTAAGGGCACACAAATCGAGATTGCTATTGATCTAGAATATTAGATAATTACAAATGTAAAAAATGCCTTGAATATATAGGAATTAGTGATATGCAAGATCCAATATGATGTTGCTATGTGTCATGAACTAACAATATGTGACAACATGTGAACCTTACCTAGGAAATGCTGAAAGATTGAGATAAGTTCTAGAAGGACAACTCATCTTCTAGAATGAATCTTATTTCCTACAAACATGGAAAGGGTAATTACCCCATTATTAATGATATTATAATAATGCAACCTAGGACTTAATTAATTAAATAAAAGACCTAGGTATGTGCAGGATCATCATGGAAAAACCAAGCCCTTAAGTGGCAAAAAATTCAGAAAAATCAGAGTTAGGCAACTTGACGTAAAAATTTGAATAATTTATCTATATTATTTCAAAAACATGTAAGAATAGAATATGTAGCAAATTGAATGTATTTTATAAACTAATAGGTTTATTTAAAAAAAAATCTATTTGGTGAAAATTTGAAATTTCAATGCAGTAGTACTTAAATTTTAGGGAAAAAATAAGAAGTAGGTGTTTGTCTAACCACCCTAACTACAATAAAATGATAATATTTTTTTATAATATTTTAGACATAATTAGAGGACTCATGTATGGATGTGATGTATAGTTTTTTGTAATTTTTTTCCAAGTAAATAATTAATTATTATTTTTTTATTACAACTTTTAAAAAATATAAAAACTCATATGTCTGACCACCTTAGCTTGGTCAAAACTTCATGAAATTCATTTTTTATTTTTTTTAATCTTATAGTATGTGATGCATGTTTTGGATTCCAAAATTTGATACCATTTGAAAGCTATAGATGTTTTTTCCAATCAGCCTATCAATCAAGACTTTAGTCGTAATTCAAATAGAAAATGAATAATAATTATTTATTAAATTCAAAGTAAAGCATAATTTATATTGGTGGAAAGTTGAGAATCTCCTTTAAAAACCCTTTTCATTTCATCAATTTTGGATAATAAAAAAAGTCGTCAGCCACATACCCTACAAATACCCATCATGATCCTGCACATACCCACCTAAGTAAACTTATGCTAGTGTAATAAATAATTAATTAGACTAACACCCCCCTATAAGTGCAACTTAAGGAGGAAATAAAAAAATGCAATGATTATGCAATGATGATGGTTCCTGACTACATGATGGCCATTTTAGGTACCCATTTACAAATGAAAATGCAACTAATCTCCCACAACCAGAGAAAATGGGAAAACCTAGTGGGAAGAAAAACCCTCTCCAAAAAGGAGATGAAATGCAAGAAAAAGAGAAAGGATGGGAAGGATGGAGGACTCCCAAATACCCCCCAAGTACACCATCCATCACATGGATACAATACAATCAATGGTCCCACCATAGGATGGAAATAGAGAGACTATGTAGCCCTCCTAGAACATGATATCACCTGCAAAAATTGTAAGTGTCTGAAGACAAAACATGATCCAATGTTGACAAATAATTTGTCTCCCTTTTAGAAGAAGCAAAACCAAGTGCATGTTTAGGGATGCTTCCCATTCTGAATAGGAATTGAAGGAAGGTAGGATGAATGTGGATGATGTCTCTAGAAGTTGCTCATGTGTCTCCTTGCCTAAAGATGAAGATGCCACAATCAACACAGGTTCATGCCCAATCAATGAAGAAGGTGACAAATCAGAACAATGTGGAAATTGATGCTGAACAATATCCAAAGATGGTGATGCAATGAATATGATGGAGACTATATTTCCCCCCACAATGAAGTGTCCTCAAAACCACTAAAAGAATTCAATCAACATAGGTTCATGCCCAATCAATGAAGAAGGTGACAAATCAGAACAATGTGGAAATTGATGTTGAACAATATCCAAAGATGGTGATGCAATGAATATGATGGAGACTATATTTCCCCCAACAATGAAGTGTCCTCAAAACCACTGAAAGAAGTCTAAAGCAACAAATGTGTCCAAACCACAAGTCTCCTGCTAGGAAGAAGCAAATCCATTGGTAAATGTTGAAGAAACTCTGACTCCTGAATGGAAGTTTGGAGAACTGAATTTGTCCTGATAAATGATGGAAGCCTCAATCAATGACTCTAGACAAGGAATCACTAAATGTGAAGGGATACCAATAGTCTCTAATGGAGAAGGAACATCTGAAGAAACCTTGTCAACCTCTTTGGAAGATTCAATGCAATCCAAACAAACAACCTCTTGCACAACAATATCATCATGGGGTATTTGATCTGAGGAATGACATTCTAAATCATGACTATCAGGGAATAGTGGAGTGTCTGAATCTCCATATAGCTTCCAAATCTTAGTCCAAAGGATGTGAGGACAATCAAAATGATCAATAGTACTCAAAACATCACAATCAACTTGCATTGAAATGATCTCCAAGATAGTGAATCTGCTGCAACTCCAAGTAAGTTCATGAATACCTTCACTTGGATGGGGAACTATACCATACAAATGTGGCAATAAATTTAGTGATTGGAGATGATGCATGATCCCATCCCACCATTGTTTATAGTTACCCTTGTGCAACATAGTCAGAGAATGATAATATGCAAGCCCCATAATGTACTATCAATTTTTTATAAAAAAACAAAGACAATGACCTTCAATAGCAAAAAGAAACTTCCAAGGATGATATGAAACTTAAATGATGCCACCCAATGCAAAAATCCTTTTCCCAAGTTTCAGGATATCCAAGTTATTGAACAAATGCACCAAATTGAAAAAAAATCTAATGCAAGAGTACCTAGAGCTGAAACCGATCAAAGTGAATGGACTGATGAAAAAATCTCAGAAATATCTTTCGAATGCCATTGGAATCACCGAAATATGACAATCTAGTGAGAAGATATGAGCCTTCGAGTCCAAATTAGGGTTTTGACTTCAGTTGAGTGTAGATTTTTCTGACAACAAAATTCTGTAGAATGGATGTCACCACTGGAAAGTAGACCAAATCCTCTTTTCGATGGTATCTCATTTAAAGCTATAAGATTTCCACAATCCATGATGCTTATAGTTTTTTATTTCTAGATTTTGATTGTGTTTGAGTTTTTTCATCAACATTTTGAATCACACTCAATGATCCATCATCAAGATGAAAGAGAGCATAAGGAGATGAAAGTTGATGGATCACTGAGTGTGATCTGAAACGTTAATGAAAAAACTCAAACATAATAAAAATCCAGAATTAATAAACTATAGGTATCTTGTTTGTCAATTTTTGATATCCTGGTGAAAAGTTAGGCAAAAAACTAAAAAAGGCCTATATTAGGCACTTGGTAGGTTAAATTGGAGAAAAAATTAAGCCCCTTGGGTGCTAGCACTTGGTTCCTGATATGAATGGCATGGGAAAAATGGCAAGAAAAAGGCCTCCAGATAGGGTGGCGTTGGGGTGGTAGAAAGTAGTGGTGCAGTTGGTGAACGAGGCTCTTCCAGTGGAAGGAAACACCCACCAGTCAGTAGCAAAACCTGGCAGGAATGATGGTCGGGAGCTTCAAACGTACCGATACTAGTGACAAACAACCGGTATGGAGGATGACATGGGCTCGGTGAAGGACGAGTTACAACCTCCCGTCAAACCAATAAATGCGGCCAATGAACAGTGGGGTAAACAGGGCCGATAAACAAGTACCTCCCCACCCTTTTTTCTACAGAAATTTAAATAAGGCTGAAAAAACAATTATATTTGATTTTTAATATTTCCTAATTGTAATTAAAAATCAAAAGAAAACTTATATATATATATATATATATATATATATATATATATATATATATATATATATATATATATCGACCAACCAAATTTATATCCATACAAAAAATAAAGCCCTAATTTTTGTATGCCAACAGTGTAAGAACTATATGCCGATGATTTAAAAATTCAAACCCCAATAATATGTCGATAGAAATATTACATGCCGACTGGAGATTAATAATTGCAGTCGATTCAAATTATTTTTCTTCAACTATAGAAAAACACCCAAATAGAATTTTTTGCCAAAATATTGCAAGAGAAAACCTTGATTTTTCCTAAAAAAAGAAAATGGCCTACAAATAATTTTTTTTTCCTCAGAGGAAAACTAACCGGGATGATATTTTACTGCAAATTTGTTCAGATCATACCAGTTGATTTTACAAAACCAAAAATACCTCTGATGGCTCCCAGGTTGATGAATCTAATTTTGATGATTAGACAGGCGATCCTAGGGTTTCAAGGCCTTTTTAAGACAATGACAAGCTTGGATCTGACTCAATCTACTTTAGAAATCAGCTTGGTCCCCAGGTGGTGTCACATAGCTTGCAATGAATCTCTTTACCCCAATTTTTTTTTTTAATCCTGGGATGAACTCTCAATGGAATGGCTTTGATACCATGTTGAAATAATGGATGTTGAATCATCCAATGAAGATGCATACACTTCAAAGGAACTTTCCAAGAGAAATTTAACCACACAAAAGGTGTTGCAACTAAGGGCATGCAAATGGATATTTCTATTGATCTAGAATATTAGATAATTACAAATGTATAAATGCCTTGAATATATAGGCTTGAGTGATATGCAAGATGCAATATGATGTTTCCATGTGTCATGAACTAACATGTGACAACATGCAAACCCTACCTAGGAAATGATGAAAGATTGAGATAAGTTTTAGAAGGACAACTCATCTTCTAGAAGGAATCTTATCTCCTACAAACATGGAAAGGGGAATTGCCCCATTATTAATGATATTCTAATAATGCAACCTAGGACTTAATTAATTAAATAAAATACCTAAGTAAACTTATTCTAATGTAATAAATAATTAATTACACTAACCTATTCACTCCCTGTAGAATCTTACTTGTCCTAGAGACTCGGGAGTAGTGAATCCCCTCATTTACATTTTGGTGAACTAGACATTAAGAAAATCATATCGGATATTTTTCTTCAAAATATCAAGCTTTTGATAATACATTCTCTAAAGAAGATTTTGATATGTTGGATGATGCCATAGATGATTTTTTAGAGGCATATCCTTCTATCTGTAGAGTTTTTGAACAAACTTCTTCATCACAACCATCTTCTTCTTCTTAGCAAGTTGAAGAGTTCATGAATGTAGTTGTAGTTTCTATAGCCCCTAAAATTCCTAAGAGACTTGTCATTTATGTGGCTCTATCTATCCCATCTTCTAAGAGAATTCATTCTATTCATGGGGTTCCTGTTGCTATTGACATGCCAGACCTTTACATGAGATTATTGCAATCTAAGGTTTCATCCTATAAAGCGGTAGCCCATACTTACAATAATAGAAGGAATCAACAAAATTTTAATCAACCAACTTATTTACCAACTTCTCAACCAAATATTCCCCCAGCATCTAAACCTAGATCTAAAGCACTTGGTGAGTATGATCTTGTTGAGTAACTTTGCGTTACTTCTACCAAGATATTACTTTAGAATTTGCTTCAAACTACTTCATTTTATCGAGGTATGCTTCAAGAACCTTTGCAAAATATTCTCTTGCCTTCTTCTACCAGGTTGATGGATATTAATGCACTAATGTCTCATATTCATGTAGGTTCATTGAATATTACATTATATCTACATGAGCTCCCACCTCTAAAAGTACAAAAGCAAGAGGACCCTTTAATGATAATAGTCAACATTAATAACATTGGTATTAAACATGCTCTCATTGACATCAGTTCAACTCTCAACGTATGTAGCATTGAATTATTACCTAAAATTAAGATTGATTCATTGTCTCTTGCTCTTCTTATTTGCACATTCATGAATTCAATAACATTGATTGACAAGCCTTAGACATGATAATCTTGCTGTTGAGTTTGGGACTTGTTACCGTACCCACCCTCATTTATGTTATGCAAGGTCTCTTACCTTATAACATTCTCCTGGGAATAACCTAGATTCATTCTTTAGGAGTAGTTACTTCTACTTTGCATCATTCTATAAAATTTTCTTCTAATAACAAAGTAGTTACTGGGTAAGTGCCCAAAGATGGGGGACCAAAAAGGGGTCTTAAGTGGCCACTTTTTTCTAAAATTGGGAAATACTAACCTTGGATGAGAAATTGAGGATAGTTAAATCAAATTTTTAAGATGTAACAAAAACAAGGGTCGTAGTGCTTTGAGTCTACTTTCTAAACTACTATTGTTTTTGAAAATGGTAGAGATTAAGGGGTTCAAAAAAGGGAGACATAGAAATTGGTATTGTTTTTGTAGAAAATAGACATAATATTGTTGAAATATGGCTTGGGGAGATGTTTAAGGTATGAATTCTAGTGTTTTCATTGATGGCAACTGAGGTCATTATTTTGGTCCGCAGATCATAATTGGTTCATACCAGCAGGAAATGAAGAGAATAGTGTTCTACCGACAAAAAGTAGAAAGAACAAGGTATCCAATCAGTTAGTCGATCTGTATGCTTCATCAAATCATCATTTTGAGTTGTGTATCCTCAGGATAGTTTGATAAGCATATATATTATCTTATTATTAAGTCTTGTGTTGTTGCATTAATCTATGTATGAGTAAGGAGATCCAAAAAAATTATTTTCTATTTATTTGCTCATTGTGGTTGGCCTAATCAATATAGCATGTTGTAGATGTATAAGGGATGATTGTTTAATTGTTTCTATGTTCAAGAATTTTGTTTTGGGTCCTAGCTATGTTTTGGCTGATGTGTGTGGGTGTGCATCAAAAATTGTTTATGATTTGAGCCGACATGTGGAAAATATTATATTTTGTGTGAAGTTGACATATAGTGTTTGAATTCTTGCTAGTGAGTATTTATGCAAGTTTAGGTAATTAATTTTGTGTGCATGAAGATATATGAGAGTATTTGTAGGGAAGAGAAGTTGGGTGTGTGAATATCGGAAGATCAACTATGTGAATTTTGCTGGTAGAGAAGAGGATTTGGTGGTAGAGCAGAGCGAAGTACAAAGTCTGATAGAAGGTCAAGAATCAGTCATATGAGCTTCACCGGAACTGAAACTAGACATTTGTAGATGCTATTCTCTCAGTTCAACCCTTTTTTGTAACTCAAAGATTTTGTAAGGTAGTGAGCCTTCCTTATTTTGAGCAGTGAGCTCTAGGAAGTGTGCCTGAATACATTTGCGTTCCCTTTTTTTCATACTTTAATAGAGTATAATTGTGGATTAATCTCCACTATGGTTTTTCCCCTAACAGGGTTTCCACGTAAAAATATTGGTGTTATGGTTTTCTCATTGTTTCTTTGATGTGCTTGCATGTTTATTTTAGTTTATTTATGTTGTGAATGGTTTTTAATCAGAGTTGAAGTTTAATTTTGTGGAACACTAATTCACCCCCCCTCTTAGTGTTCCTTGAGTCCAACAATTGGTATCAGAGTCGGTTCCTCTTTGAAAGTTTGATAGCTTGAGGTGGATCTTGGATTGCAATGGAATCTGGTTGTCTTCAACAACAACTTATGGTGGCACTTGATGATCTTGATCAGTCTAAAGGAGAAGTCATGGAATTAAAAGAAAATCTTGTGGATGTTGAGAAATTCATTCAATCATTGAAGGATAAAATCAATGAGTCAAGAGAAAAGAGGAAGGAACTTTGTGATTAGCTGAAGCAGAAAGAAAATAAAAGCTTGGAAGATGTTCACCTGAATCGGACCCTAAAAGAAATAATTGAAGAATGTGAAAAGCTTGCTAGGGATGTAATGCTAGTCTAAAGCTTGAGATGGAATCGATGGTAATGAAGCTAACTAAGGAGATTAAAGAAAGAAAGAAGAATGAGGAGAATCTGGCACATTATTGAAAAGAAAAATATGAAGAATGTAGTAGAGTAAATAGTGGATTCATTCAGCTAGAGATTAAACTACAACAATTCAAAAATAATGAACAAGATCTTGAAAGACAGGTAGTTTATTCTCATAAACGAACTCTCTACTACAAATGAATACAAGGAGAAGTTTAGGATCAATTTTGCTAAGCGTGATGAGATGACTAAAGTATAGAAAGATGCAAATGATAAGTGAAGTCTTGGATATGAGAAGGAAGAAAGGTTCAGATCTAAACAAAAGGATCCCAGGAAAAGAAATCAGATGAACAAAGGTAGAAGGTATCTGGTAAGACAACCTAATGCTCAGAAGTTTAATAGTTATTGTTTTGCTTGCAATAAATTTGGTCATATGGCTTCTCAGTGTAGAAGTAAAATAAATTCAAGCAGTCCATTTCCCGATCAGTGTTTTAGTTGTAAAATTTTTGGTCATAAGTCAATTGAATGCAAAAGTATGACTGTCAGTATAAGGAATGTTAAATGCTACATTTGTGGAAGATTTTGGCATATTGCTAATCAGTACATATCAAAGGGAAAGCAATGGAATGAATGGTCTAGACAAAGAAATCTGGCGTGTTACAACTGCAACAGATTTGGTCACCTTGCAAGATTCTACAGGAACAAAAACATGGATAAAAGAGGTTTGGTATATCAAGGAAGAAATTCATAGAAAGATGACAAAGGAGAAGGAAAAGTGAATGTGGAAGAAATAAGAGATCAAATGAATAAAACATGGATAAAGAAGAGTGAATTTGATAAGCCCGTACTGGAAGCTACCTCCGATAATTCCTCCGGTAATTCCTCCAGAAATTGATTTTAGGCCATTGGCCTAGGGGGATTTTTTCAAGAAAATCCTTTGTCCCCCTGTTAGTAGTTGGCACCAAAATGTAGGAAGTTGTCAGTAGTTGCATGTTATCCATCTTCAAATGTATCCGTGACCACTTGTTCAATAAGTTGAGATCTAGAAGGTCTGCAGATGGATTCTTCTCTTGCTGTCTGAGAGAGCAAAGTAACCATAACTCCTAGGGAAGAAAATTTAACGCCGTAAAAAGTTAGGTGTGGAAGTTATAGAAGGGTATTTGGAACCCTCATTTTTCACTTTTCATTGAAGAAGAATAGTGAAAGAGCCTCTGTAGTAGAACTTTGAAGGAATCAAGTCGATTCAACAGTGAATTCATCAGGTATTTTAGCTGTTTGTAGAATTTCTAATTTTTGGTGCTCAATATAACCTTGTTCAGTATAGAAAATAAAGAAAATTAAGGGAATTGTGAGTTTGGATGAATATAGTATCAATAATATTAGGGATGTAAGAAATATGTTTCCAGCCAATGAATTGAAGTGGCTCGAAGGTGTGAAACATAGAAGTTTGGACATTTGGAACTAATTTTCTTATTTTGACAATGCGGAAGTGGCCAGGTTTATTCTGAAAAGATTAAATGAGGACACTCTAAATTTGGATAAACCCTATCTTATTTCAAAGGATGTGATTAGAAATTCAATAGGATTATGCAATGCTGGAGATATTCCCAAAAAGAAGTTGATTCAGAATAAGGAAGTTGAAACCCTAACTAGTGTAATAGGAGATCAAAGGGCTCTGGTAATTTTGATGATCAAAGATCCATTGACAAGGTATATTGCATGTGGAATTTCACACAAAATTTTCTTTAGAAATATGGAAGGATCAACCTCAGCAGGCACAATTTACATTTCACATAAGATGATAATGGAGGACCAAGACTTTGACCTATATGGTTTGTTGAAAGATCAATTGATGAAAAATGTGCAATTGATAATGGATGCAGATTACCCTTTCAGGTTTGGTACTTTGATCATATGTATCATGATGTATTTTTTGAATTACTTTCCTTAGAATGATAATGTAATATGGTAGGAGAATGAATCGGTTTGTAAGAAATTTTTTAATCATTCCAATACTTTGGAAAATTGTGAGCAATTTTATGCAAATTTCTTTAGAGAGTTGCTAGGAAAGTTTGGAGTAGTTGGTATCTATCTTCTGGTAAAAATAGATGAAGTTGGATCATCTTTTGGTAAGATGGAAAGGAAGTAGAAAATAGCAATAGAGTTTGCTAATGACACTCCTCCAACACTCAAGTCAACAAAAGTTGAAGGAAAAGGTAAAGAATAGTTAATTGTGGATATACTTGATGAAGAATCTGATGAATACACCCTAAGAGATGAACCAAAATGAGTTGAACTGGATGAAATAATGGCTAAAGAAGAAGGCACTTTATTCAAAACAAAGATACTGTAGATAGTTCATGAGAAAGATGGAAGAAGGAAATGAAGAAGAAGGCACTTTATTCAAAACAAAGATACTGTAGATAGTTCAGGAGAAAGATGGAATTTAGAAGATTGCTAACATGTGGTTAGATAGACCCTCATATGAGCAGGATCTGATTGAGATTACTCTAGGAAGATATTTTGTGCAAAATAACATTGAATTGGAAAGCTTGCAAAATGTATTCCTTGAATAGTTGATTGAGTGTATTAAGGAAGCTATGGCTTCTGACTCTTAGGATAAGAAAGAGTAAGAAATAATTCTTCATTTGAAGGAGCAGTTCAGACTATGCCTTATCAAGTTAAAAAGGAAAATGAATGGGTTGAGGTAGTGTATAAATTCAGCTAATAACATCTACAATTAATATCTTCATTGGCCTCATGTTGTTGGAAAATACAAGGACAAGTTGGAGTAGATTGAAAGTGAGCTAAATAAAATTGGTCAGGATTACAATATGTTTCAGGACTAGGTGGTGTAGTAAAGAAAATAATTCATGAGTTGCAGGATGAGCATACAAAAGTTCATTTTTCCATAAACACCCTTGTGGACACCTTCTGGAAAGTGAAGGATCAAACTGAATGCAGATTGGAGTAGTTGATTGAAGTTCTGAGGAAATGAGAGAAGTTGGAAGAAGCAATTACAATTCTAGAATCCCTCATTTAGATCATCAACCGAACATCAGAAAATAATAGTATGATAATAATTGTTGGGATTGTTGTAAATTCTTGGAAGAAATTTCTTCCAAAAATGAAAGATAAATATAAAATATTTTTCTAATTTTTGCAGCAGTTGTAGTTTTTCAAATTTTGATCAAATCTCTAATTATCAAAGAGAGAGAAAGTAGTAAAATTTTGTTTTAGCAAAAGAGGGAGAGAGTGTAGTAAAAATATTAGAAAAAGGGGGAGAAAGCAATAAAGTTTTGTCATTGATGTCAAAGGAGGAGAGAATGCAGTGAAAAATGCCTTGACATCCTAAGGGGGAGTAGTGTTTTGTTGTGCTTTGAAATTTTTGAGTTTGGTAGCGTATCTTTGGTTTTGACACTTAGTCATTTTTCACTAAGTGTTGTCATCAATGCCAAAGGGGGAGATTGTTAAGGTATGGCTTCTAGTGTTGTCATTGATGGCAATTGAGGTCATTATTCTGGTATGTAGATTAGAATTGGTTCATACCCGTAGGAAATGAAGAGAACAGTGTTCTACCAGCATAAAGTAGAAAGAATAGGGTATCCGATTAGTTAGTCAATTTATATGCTTCACCGGATCATCATTTTGAGTTGTGGATCTCTGAGATAGTTTGCTAAGAATATATTTTATCTTATTGTTAAGTCTTGTGTTGTTGCATTAATTTGTGTACGAGTAAGGAGATCCGGTAGAATGATTTTTGTTTATTTGCTCATCATGGCCAACTTAATCAATATAGCGTGTTGCAGATGTATAAGGGATGATTGTTTAATTATTTATATGTTTGAGAATTTTGTTTTGGGTCCTAGTTATGGTTTGGATGACGTGTGTGGATGCGCATAAAAAATTATCTATGATTTCAGCTGACATGTGGAGAATATTATATTTTGTGTGAAGCCGACATATAGTGTTTGAATTCTTGCTAGTGGGTATTTATGCAAGTTTGGGTAATTCATTTTGTGTGCATGAAGACATATGAGAGTAGTTTTAGGGCAAATAAGGTGGGTGTGCGAATATCAGAAGATCAACTATGTGAATTTTGCTGGTACAGAAGAGGATTTGGTGGCAGAGCAGAGCAAAGTGCAGAGTTTGACAGAAGGCACATAATCAGTCATATGATCTTCATCGAAACTAAAACTAGACATTTGTAGATGTTATTCTCTCAGTTCAACCTTTTGTTGTAACTCAAACATTTTGTACTTAGGCAGTGAACCTTCCTTATTTTGAGCAGTGAGCTCTAGGCAGTGTGCCTGAATGCATGTGCATTCCCTTTTGTTCATACTTTTAACATAGTTTAATTATGGATTAATCTCCACCGTGGTTTTTCCCCTAATAGGGTTTCCACATAAAAATATTGGTGTTATGGTGTTCTCATTGTTTCTTTGATGTGCTTGCATGTTTATTTTAGTTTAAATGTTGTGAATGGTTTTTTATTAGAGTTGAATTTTAAATTTTGTGGAACACTAATTCATCCCCCCTCTTAGTGTTCCTTGAGTCCAACAAATATAGCATCTTTTGTGGCTCCCTCAAAAGGTTAACTTTTTTTGGTATTTTTAGAATCACTTTGGTGATAAATTAGCTAATAGGATGTAGTTTATGCTTGATTTTTCTAATAATTTTTAATGAATATTTTATTTTTTACTAATTTTCAAATTGGACACATCTTTAAAAATAGAATTTTGGATATGTGTAGAATTTTTTGAGTCTAGTTTAAAAAATGCAATTTATTTGAAATTTCAATGAACGATTAAAAAATAAAGTAAAAAATACTAAACACTAGTTTTTGACAAAAAACAAACACAAAAACAAAATAAATTAAAGATGAAAGCCTTAACATTGTCAAAATGTGAAAAAAATTGCATTGTTAAATAGATAAGAGAGAGCCTAACATTACCCAAGTGTTCAATTTACTTGACCTTGAAACACATGCAAACCTAACAGTTAGCATGAATGAGATTATGTGAAAACTTGTAGAATATGAAAACACATGTCTCTAGACATTGGAAAGACACTCCAAGCCTTTAGGCTGGAAATCCAAAGCAAATCCAAGCCTAAGGCTTGGGGATTCCTAAAGCAAGACATAACGCTAGCACACTATAACACGAGCACGTTATAACGTGAGCATGTTATAGCATGAGTGTGTTATAGCACAAGCACATTATAATGCAACCACATTATAATGCACTTGCATTATGTCACAGTTTTGACATAATGTGAGCATGTTATAACATGCTTGTGTTATGTCACAATTTTGACATAATGTGAGCATGCTATAATGTGCTTGTATTATGTCACGGTTTTGACATAATGTGAGTGTGTTATAATGCTCTTGTGTTATGTCATAGTTTTTACATAATGCAAGCACTTTATAATGCACTCGCCTTATGTCATAGTTTTTACATAACACAAGCACGTTATAACATGCCCGCATTATGTCTTTCTTTGCATTTTACTTGATTTTTCTTAATATTTCCCAAGCATGACATAATGCAAGCACGTTATAACACACTCACATTATGTCTCACTTGATGTGTGCAAGTTTGTTAAATGTATGTTTGATGTATGCATGTTTGTATATATATTTGTATGTATGTATCTATGCCTATATGTATGTATGTATGCTTATATGTATGTATGTATGCTTATATGTATGTATGTATGCATGTATCCCTATATATATGTATGTATGTATGTATGTATGTATGATTTTATGTATGTATATATGTATGATGATATGTATGTATGTATGCATGTTTGTTTGTATGTATGTATGTATGTATGTATGCATGTATGTATGGATGCATGCTTGTATGTGTGTATGCATGTATGAATGAATGTATGCTTGTATGTATGCATGCATGCATGTATGTATGTATATATATATGCCTGTATGTATGAATGTATTGTTGTATGTATGTATGCATGCATGCTTGTATGTATGTAAGTAAGTTTTTTTGGTTTAGGGTATATAAGGGTGAGGGTATAGGTTATAGGGATGAGGGTTGATGTTTCAAGGTTTAGGGTTTAAGGTACAAGGTTGAGGGTCGAGGGATTAGACCTTAAGTAATAGGTTGAGGGTATAGGGTAGAGGGTTGGGGGTTTCTAGTTAAGGGATAATATTCAGCTCATTGAGTGTATAAGATTAAGTGTATAAGGTATAGGGCTTAGGGCTTAAGATATTGGGTTTATGATTTATGATATGGATTGAGGGTAGAAGGCATAGGGTGAATGGTTGAGAGTGTATGGTTTAGGGTTTAATTATAGGGTTAAGTGACAATATTCAAGGTTTAGGGTATAAGGGTGAGGTTATACGGTATAGGGTTGAGGGTTGAGGGTTGAGGGTTGAGGGTTGAGGGTTTAAGGTATATTGTTAAGGATTGAGGGATTAGGGATTAAGTATATGGTTGAAGGTATAGGGCTAAGAGTTTATAGAGCTAAGGCATAATGTTCAAGGTTGAGCTTCTAAGGCATAGGTCCACCTTCAAGGTTTAAGTTTGAGGGTATAAGGCATAGGGATGCGAGTTGAGGGTTTAGGGAATAAGTATAGGGTTGAGGGTATAGGTTATATGGTAGAGGTTAGAGGGTTGAGGGATAATTTTGAGACTTGAGTGTCCAACGTTAAGTGTATAGGGTATAGTCCCATTAGGGTGTAAGATATTGTGTTAATGGATTAGGGATTAAGTATAGGGTTAAGGGTTGATGCCTTGTAGGGTTTAGGGTTTAAGGGTTGAGGGTTTAGGGTTTAAGAGTTGAGGTTTGAGGGATTAGGGTCGAGGGTTAAGGGTTTAAGGGTTGAACATTTAGGGTTTAGGGTTAAGGTTTTAAGGGATACGGGTTTAAGGGTTGAAGGTTGAGGGTTTAAGGGTTGAGGGTTGAGGGTTGAGGGATTAGGGGTTGAGGGTTTATGGTTTAAAGGATTAGGGTTGAGGGTTGAGGTATTAGGGTTTAAGGGTTGAGGGATTAGGGTTTAAGGGTTAAGGGTTAAGGGATTAAGTTTTAAGGTATTTTGTTGA
Organism: Sequoia sempervirens; assembly: GCA_007258455.2. Taxonomy (NCBI): domain Eukaryota; kingdom Viridiplantae; phylum Streptophyta; class Pinopsida; order Cupressales; family Cupressaceae; genus Sequoia; species Sequoia sempervirens. The sequence continues at coordinate 60,846,812 of VDFB02252616.1, forward strand.
GGGTTGAGGGTTTATGGATAGGGTTTAGGGTTTAAGGTTTAAGGGTTTAGGGTTGAGGCTTTAGGGATATGGTTTAGGGTTTAGGGTTAAGGGATTAGGATTTAAGGGTTGAAGGTTTAATATTTTAGGCTTTAAGGGTTAAGGGTGTAGGGTTTAAGCATTGAGAGCTTAAGGGATTAGGGTTTAAGGGTTGATGGTTAAGAGATTAGGGTTTAGGGTATAGGGTTGAGGATTGAGGGATTAGGGTCGAGGGCTGAGGGTTTAGGTTTTAATATATAGGTTATAGGGATTAGGGTTGAGGGTTTAGGTTTTAATATATAGAGTATAGGGATTAGGGTTAAGGGTATAATATTGTATAGGGTAGAGGGTTTACAGTTGAGGGTTGAGGGTTGAGGGTTGAGGTTTGAGGGTTGAGGGTTAAGGGTTTAATGGTTGAGGGTTTAAGGATATGGATTAGGGTTAAGGGTTAAGGGTTAAGGGATTAGGGTTTAAGGGTTGAGGGTTGAGGGATTAGGGTTTAAGGTATAAGGTTGATGGTTGATAGTTTAAGGGTTGAGAGTTGAGGGTTGAGGGTTTAAGGTTTGAGGGTTGAGGGTTGAGGGTTTAAGGGTTGAGAGTTTAGGGTTTAAGGGTTGAAGGATTAGGGTTGAGGGTTGACGTTTTCATGGTTGAAATTTTAAGGGATTAGTGTTTAATGGTTGAGGGTTTAAGGGTTGAGGATTGAGGGATTAGGATTGAGGGTTTAATATATAGGGTAGAGGGTTTGGGGATTAGGGTTTAAGGGTTGACTATTGAGGGATTAGGGTCGAGGGTAGTGGGTTTAGAGTTTAAGGTATAGGGTTGAGGGATTAGGGTGGAGGGTATAATGTATAGGGTAGAGGGTTTATAGTTGAGGGTTGAGGGATTAAGGGTTTAAGGGTTAAGGGCTTAAGGGTTGAGGGATTAAGGGTTTAATGTATAAGGTTGAGCGATTAGCATTTGGGCTTAATGTATATGGTATAGGGTTGAGGGTATAGGGTTTAAGGGTTGAGGGATGGAGAGATTAAGGGTTTAGGGTTTATGGGTTCAAGGTTTAGGGTTTAAGGTATAGGGTTGAGGGTTGAGGGTTGAGGGTTTAAGGGCTGAGGGTTTAAGGGATTAGTGTTCAAGGGTTGATGGTTTGAGGGTTGAGAGTTGATGGATTAGGGTTTAAGGTATACTATTGAGGGCTGAGGGTTTAAGGTTTAAGGATTGAGGTTTGAAGCTTTAGGGATAGGGTTTAGGGTTAAGGGATTAGGGTTTAAGGGTTAAGATTCTAAAGGGTTTTTGATTTAAGGTTCAAGGGTTTAGGGATCAAGGATTGATGGTTTAGGGATAGGGATTGGGGTTGAGATTTTAGGGATTAGGGTTGAGGGTTTGATGTATAGGGTAGAGGGTAGAGGGTAGAGGGTTGGGGATTGAGGGATTGAGGGTTTATGGATTTAGGGATTAATGGTTTAAAGGTTTAAGGCTTGAGGGTATAGGGTATAGGTTTTAAGGTTTAAGGGTTGAGGGTTGAGGATCTAGGGATATGGTTTAGGGTTGAGGGTTAAGGGATTAGGGTTTATGGGTTGAGGGATTAGGGTTGAGGGTATAATGTATAGGGTAGAGGGTTTTTAGTTGAGGGTTGAGGGACTAAGGTTTTAAGGTAATAGGTTAGGGGATTAGGGATGAGGGTTTAATGTATAAGGTATAGGGTTGGGGTATAGGGTATAGGGTTTAAGGGTTGAGGGTATAGGGTTTAGGGTTGAGTGTTTAATGTTTAAGGGTTGAGGGTTTAAGGGATTAGTGTTTAAGGGTTGAGGGTTGAGGGTTTAATAGATACAATAGAGGGTAGATGGTTGAGGGTTGAGGGATTAGGGTTTAAGGGTTGAGATTTTAAGGGTTGAATATTAAGGGATTAGGGTTGAGGTTTGAGGGTTTAGAGCATAAGGATTAGGGTTAAGGTTTTAATGTAGAGGGTAGAGGGTAGAGGGTTGAGGGATTAGGGTTTAAGGGTTGAGGGTTGAGGGATTAAAGGTCGATGGGTTGATTTATTAATGGTTGAGGGTTGAGGGTTGAGGGTTTAAGGGCTTAGAATTTAAGGGTTTAAGGGTTGAGGGTTGAGGCTTTAGGGATAGGGTCTAGGGTTTAGGGTTAATGGATTAGGGTTTAAAGGTTGAGGGTTTAAGGGTTTAGTGTTCAAGGGTCAGGGGTTTAGGGTTTAATGGTTTAGGGTTGATGGATTAAGTTTGAGGGTTTAATGTATATGGTAGAGGGTAGAGGGTTAATGGTTGATGGATTAGGGTTTAAAGGTTGAGGGTTGAGGGATTAAGGGTTTATGGGTTGAGGGATTAAGTGTTGAGTGTTGAGTGTTGAGTGTTGAGTGTTGAGGGTTGAGGGTTGAGGGTTGAGGGTTGAGGGTTGAGGGTTGAGGGTTTATGGGTCGAGGGTTTAAGGGTTTAAGGGTTGAGGGTATAGAGTTTAGGGTTTAAGGTTTAATGGTTGAGTGTTGATGGTTTAGGGTTCATGCTTGAGGTTTAAGGGATTAGGGTTTATGGGTTAAGGGTTTAAGGGTTTAAGGGTTGAGGGATTAATGCATTAAGGGTATAAGGTATAGGGTTGAGGGATTAGGGTTGAGGGTTTAACATGTATAGGGTAGAGGGTTGAGGGTTGAGGGTTAAGGGCTTAGGGTTTAAGGGTTGAGGGTTGAGGTTGTAGGGTTTAGGGTTTAAGGTATAGGGTAGAGGGTTGAGGTTGTAGGGTATAGGGTATAATATTAACGTATAGGGTATAGTGTTTAGGACTTAAGATATAGGGTTGAGGGTTAATGTGCAGGCTTGAGTGTATAAGGAATTATAGTGAAACTTCATATCGCACAAAATGAGACATACTTAGCACATAGAAGATGAAATAATTGTTGCAAGAAAGGTCTCATTGATTTACCTCAACCCAATCCCCTATTGATACATGATAAGAGTTAGAAATCATTTACAAAATTAGCTTTTACATATCATAGTTGTTCTCTTAAATCTTGTAAAGTATCAAGTATCTCCTTCAGAATAATTCTCTATAATTCCTCTTTTGTCTATTCTTGTTCTCCATTTTTTAATGCATAAGTCCTTCTCTAATACTCAAATTTGGTAGCTCAAATATCGTTCATCCTATCCTTTGATTTTTCATCTTAATAAAATGTTGATAAGATTAGAAATAAATGAATACATCCTCAAATGACAAAAAAATATTAAAAAACGAAGCCCTAGGGTATTGAAATTGCATGTATCTGAATTAAGGACCAATTTCTCACCTTCAAAATGTCTTTATTTGATTTGGTACTTGTCGAAGAAGCTTAAATTGATTGATATGCACATTTTTAAATCTACTATATTCAAGTTTTGTTTGGAAATAATGAATATATAGATGTTATATGTTGTAGGAATCAGAAGATCCCACAATCCTAGTTTACAATTTTTGGCCAAACTAGACACTGAACTATTTTTTTCTAACTAAATCTTCACTTTCAGGCACCTCTAGTGGCTAAACCATGAGGAATTTGAAGATGATGCAAACTAGTGATTTGTGACATTTTGTCTGTAGATTCTAATTTTATTTTTATTTTTTCCAAAATTTTTGGAATCAGATTGCACTTCTTTTTCCATCTCCTTTGAAAACTATATATATATATATTTTAATTTTATTTTTAGTAAACACCATTTTTAAGGAGTGATGCTCACCATATACAACATAACTATTTTTTCCATGAAGGATAAAATTCTTTTTTTTTTGAATTTATATTTGTATCTATGATATCTAGTGCTTTCATTTGGTTTCATAGTGTTTTATTGAATATTTTTTCCTTAATCAAGTTTCGAAGTCAAACCAGTTACAATTCAGACATAGGAAGACTACATACAATATAACTTTTTTTGTATGTATCAATTTTTTATTTATTTTTGGTTGGATCAAGGACTTCAATATGTAGTGCACTGATATTTATCAATTTTTTTTTGATAATCTGCTATTTTTCCACATGTGCAAAACATAGAGCTTGCTTTTAGGTGAAAAACCTACATTCACAAGAAATAAAAAAATAAATATAATAATAAAATTAAATTTATCTAAAATTATAATTTTTGGGAAGCTTACAATAAGGACTACATACTTATAAAAATTAAATTTTAAATGAATTCATTTGATCCACCAAAAGGTAAATCAAAAGTGGTTTTTTATCAACATTTTGATAGGTGTAAAAGAAACTCCGTTATAGGTATGGTTTAAAACTAGCAGGGTTTTATCCAAGGGGGTTTGATCTAAGGTGTTTTGATCAAAACCTATTTAATAAGAATCCTTTAAATCAGGATCTCCCAGAAATTGTAAAACAGTATTGTGGGATCATCCAATCTCATATTTTAGGAATCTCATAGCTACCTAATGTATTCAAGTTTTGTTTTAGGGTCAATGTTATTACTTTGAAAAATTTCAAGCTTGTGTAATTTATTTATTTCCTTTTCATGCTACATATAAAATTATTCATCATGCCAAGAAAGTAGAACATATGAGGAAACTTTGTGAGAAGAGGAAATTTTACATGATAAGGAAGACATGTCAATTGAAGAAGAAAATGAACCATCGACGAGAGAAATGGTGTTGGTGGCACAAAGGAAATGAATGCAAAACCTTTGCACTGCAATGAGAGATTTGAATCCTATAGTTGGAGACACGTCCTCTATTGTAACTAAAGATAGAGTGACACTGTCTACTGCATAATAACTTGAAAGTATATCATCACTCACATGTGAAGAAGGAGGTACACCATATTTTCCATCTCAACTTCAAGGTACACCATTTATTCCATCTCTAATCGAAGGTATGCCATCTATCCCATCTCATTTAAATATTGATGAAATTCCTAATGTTGAGAAAAATTTACCTTTAAGAATACCTCCTAAAATTTTGCATGGAAAGTCCAAGTATTTGATTGATATTAATGAGAATATTTTGTAGTTTATGGAAGATAAGATTCCAAAATGTACTTGTAGAAGATATGCTCATAAGATTTGGAGAGTGTTCTTTGAAAAATTAAATGAGCCCAAAAGATGTCAACTATTTGTTTAAATTATGAGAAATATAAAGTATAGGTCTATTATGAATATTCTTAGGTTGAGAACATCGAAGGCTTCAAGTGAAAAATCTAATGAGTGCATATGAGAGTGTAGGTAACACCTCATGCACAAAAGATAGTAATGTCACAAGACATGTCATTACATCAACAATAGTAAGTAATCAAATGAAGAAAGCTTATCTCATTAGAAAGAGAATTCAAGCATTGAGAATAAATAGAAATTTTTTTATCAAGAGCTATTGGAAGGCACCAAAGAATTGACAAAACTGATGATAATGAATTATGGGAATTCTTAGTGAGACTACCACAAAAAGATAAACCAATTATTGAAGCATTGAGATCATTAGTTTAATAATTTTGGACGAACAACACAAGGGTATCTATGAATCAAAGGGGTGTGGTAAGAAGGAGAATCAAAACTATGAGCCACATCCAAAGCATTTTTTGGATATGACTCCAATACAATTTTTTGGTAAATTTCTAGAGATGTATCCTAAAGTTAAAATTTTTCAAAATATTTTGAAATGCTAAATAATTTCTATGTGAAAATAAATCACACATGTACTACTTGTTGTTGTAGAGTAAATATTGAGTTTTCTAACTAGTTTGATGTTTATCTTTCTATATGTTTATATTTGCATACTAATAATGTTTTGTAGGAGTATGTCATACATGCCCGACCTACATATTCAATAGACTTCATATCATCAATTTAATGTGAAAGAGAGGAAGGTCAATTATTCTATAGGAAATTTGGATGGAACATGTCAACATTGTGGTGGCTTGCAACATATGCCAATATGTGAACATATGGAAAGTACACATACAGTTGGAAATGAACTAGTAGAATTCAACAAGTATAAGATAGTGGCCTATAATACAAAAGATGGTAAAGAAGAAAAGATGTGTGATTTGGTTATTCAAAAGATTTTAGTGTATCAATTTATGTCTACATTTTGTGATCACATAGTGTATGAGTATGTAAGGCATACCCATAGAGCTTGATGGTTGGAATTGAAATTCAAGTTATATAAGGACACATTTCCACTTGGTAGCATTGTTTCAATCATCAAATTTACAAAGAACTGTAATCTATAGCCATAATGTGAGGTGAAATCATAGTATTACAACTCCACATAGTGATGTAGGAGCATCCAAGGTGTAATGGCAATCCTGTGTCACCATAAATATTTCAGTTTTGCATTGTTTGATTTCAATAAGGACTTAATGTTTATGAGAATAATATTTTTCATTTTCAATAATGTAAATTTTCTTTGGGTGAAAATGTTAATGCAAATTTTGATGGGAAAGTACTCTGGTAATTTGGTAAAAGCATCTTTTGGAGGAATATACCTTTTTGGCGTCCAACTTAGGATGAGGAAAAATAGTTTTTTATTCTAGTGATTTTGGTGAGTTTTGAATGTACAAGTTTCATATGTTGTCATAAGATGGGTTGCAAAAGGAATCTTGCATGTCTTCGCATGTCTTTGCATGCAAAGTTGTAACCGACAAGATGTAAGGAACATGTAATAGGTGTAAGATGTCATAATCAACCATAATTTGATTAGACATGAGTTAGTCACCCAAGAGAAGGTTGGAATGCATTGGGCCTCATTGCTTATTGCATATTTTTCTAACTCTCAAGGTTGGGTGTACCTTTCTCAAGGTGGTTTTAGGAGATTATTTTGTAAAACCATGGTTTGTTTTCTCTTGGCTCATTCTCTATTTATTGATGCATTTTAATTTAGAGAAGGGGGCTTGGAGAAGTGAAGTTTGTATACCCAAGTGCTGTTGAAGTTATGCTAGATTGTGGAAGACACATTTATTGTAGGTGTTACATGTAGGATTGTACAAGAGCCCATGAGCTTCATGTTGATGTAATCTATTTGCATATTTGAATGAAATAAAGTTGTAGATTTCTCTTCCAATTTATGTTTTTATTATGTATTTTCAGCCTTAATGTGTTATGTATTGTTAGGTTTTGTGATCACATTTGAAAGGGAGAGTCTCCATTTTCATCAGTGGTATTAGAGCAAGTTATCTTGAGCCTGTAAATAGAGCACTGAAGAGAGGTAGTTTGTAGTAGGAACTATGAGTTGTGGGTGAAAATTAAAATTCCTCCAAGAGTTTCCAATTGTGGTAGAGGTATAGGCAGAGGTGGTGGAGGAAGAGACCCTCCTAGAGATGAAATCAGATCCCTTAGAAGGCAACTAGAAACCTTGCAGGAAGAGATTTGTAGGAGAGAAGTGCATAGGGAAAGAGATGATAGTGAGGATGAAACTAAATAAGAAGAGGAAGAGGAAGAATAGGATCAAATTGATCCTAGAGAAATTAAATTGTTGAGAGCAATATAAAACATTGTAAGGAAACCAAAAATGGAGGTTTCAACCTTCAACAAAAGCCTAAATCTTGAAGAGTTGATAGATTGGATTAATGACATGGAAGAGTTTTTTGAGTTTGAAGAGATTAAAGATCCTCATAGAGTGAGGTTTGCAAAAAATAAATTAAAGGGACATCAATAATTTGGTGGAAATAAATTCAGCTTGAAAGAGGAAGATACGGGAAGGATAAAATTTCTAAATGGGATAGGATGGTGCCCAAAATGGAGAGGCAATTTATCCTAGTAGATTACGACTTAGAGCTACTAAAAAAGATGTAAAGCTTGAGACAAGGAACGAGAATTGTGAAAGAATACACATAAGAATTTCATAAGGCCCTAATTAGAATAAGACATTTTGAAGCAAATAAGGAGAAGGTAGCTTGTTACATTAATGGGCTAAAGTCAAGCATACAAGAAGAATTGGAATTAGTGAGAATGACCACCATTGAGGATGCATACCATTTTTCATTGAAAGTTGAAGAAAGACTAAACAAAAAATTTGAAAGAAAAAAAAGTGGAAGAGGCCTCATGGTGGAAGAACCGAAGGAAGAAGTTATGGAAATCATAAAAATAAAAAATTTGAAGACCAAGGTAGTAAATCAGAAATTAGAAAGTTATTACCCTCCCAGAGATCGAAATCCAAGAAGTACAGGAAGATTACGTAGAGGATTCAGAAGAGGTGGCTTTACATAACCTATTTTCAATGTGGTGAAGAGGGACATAGAGAATATGACTACCATCATAATCAAGAAAGAACCAATAGAAAACCTAAAAATTAGAATAGAGCAGAAAACATCAATGAGGAGGATGCACACTCATCACATTCCAAAGAAGTAGAAGGAGGCGGAGTCTTGATGACATGAAGAGAATTGTTGAATGAGGAAGATAAACCAATTCAAAGAAAGAGATTATTCAAGACAAGATGGAAATGTGAATGGAAATCTTGTAATGTCATCATAGATAGTGAAATAATGGATAACTTGGTATCTAAAGAAATGGTGAGAAAGTTGAAGCTAGAGAGGAGGAAGCACTTGAAACCATATCAAATATCATGGGTACAAGATAATCAAAAGATTTTGATCAACAAACAATGTTTGGTAAAATTTAAAATAGGAGGCTATTTTGATGAAATATTTTGTGATATAGTTCTAATGGATGCATGCCATATCTTGTTAGGAATGCCTTGGTAGTATGATAGGAAGGAAATTCATGATGGTTGTGCTAATACATATACCATAGTTAAGGATGGTGTGAAACATAAATTGAAAACTTTGAAAGAAGATTTGGTTCAATTTTTTGGTAATACAAGAGTCTGTTTAGTGGATGCAAGAAAATTCCTAGATGGAATGAGACATGAAAAAGTTTATTTTTCTTTGATTCCTAAGTCTGATTGTGAAAATGTGGAAGATGTTCTAGTGGAGGTTGCAGATTTGTTGCAAGAGTTTCAAGGGATTGTTTCTAACAATGCACCTAAGGGGCTACTACCTGTGAGGAAGATAAGTCATCATTGGATTTATCTAATACTAGAAGAAATTTTTCCTAGAAAATCAATCCATATAATTTCTCTGACTAAGAGTGAAGAGTTGAACAAGAAAGTTCAAGAATTGTTACAAAAGGCTTGATTCGGGAGAGTGTAAGCCCATGTGTAGTGCCAGTTGTTTTGGCACAAAATAAAGGAGGAGAATGGAGGATGTGCATGGACTCAAGGGCTATCAATAATATCACCATCAAACAAATATTTCCATTACCCAAAATGGAAGATATCATGGATTGTTTGAGTGGAGCTAAATATTTCACCAAGATTGACTTGAAGAGTAGTTATCATCATATATGAATCCAAGAAGGTGATGAATGGAAGAAAAATTTCAAGGCCAAGGAAGGTTTGTATGAATGGTTGGTCATTCCTTTTGGACTAACCAATGCTCTTAGTACATATATTACATTGATGAATGAGGTATTGAAGAGTTTTTGGGCAGATTTGTTATTATTTATCTAGATGATATATTGATCTTTAGTAAGACACAAGAGGAGCATTTGTTGCATATTATATTTGTTTTTGAAAATTTGATAGAGGAGAAGTTTCTCATTAACTTGAAAAAGTGTAGCTTTATGAAGAGGTAATTGGTATACTTGGGTTTCGTTGTTTCAAGAGGTCTCAAGATGGACCTAGAAAAGGTGAGAGTTATTTTAGAATGGCCTACACCTAGAAGTGCTACCGAGGTGAGATCATTTCATGGTTTGGAAAGATTTTACAAAAAATTTATTAGAAGTTTTAGTAGTATTTGTGCACCACTAACTAAGACCTTGAGAAGAGACAAAAGAGATTTCAGATGGATTATGAGAGTAACAAGAAGTATTTATTTGTTGAAGGCCAAAGTGACAGAGCAACCTATTTTAACACTTCCAGATTTCAACAAGGTATTCCAAGTTGATTGTGATGCAAGTGGAAATTTAATTGGAGTTGTTCTAAGTCAAGTAGGTAAACCCATTGCTTACTTTAGTGAGAATTTAAATGATGCAAAAATAAAATATTCAGTGTATGATCAGGAATTTTATGCTATTGTGCAAGCATTGAAAAAGTGGAGACACTATATTCTACCTAAGGAGTTTGTTTTATTTACTGATCATCAACCACTTCAGTATTTGAGCAGTCAAGGGAAGCTAAATCAAGGGAATATGAAATGGGTAGATTTCTTGTAAAGCTATAATTTTGTTTTGAAACATAGGAGTGTGAAGTCTAATAGGGTTGTAGATGCTTTGAGTAGAAGATAGGGTTTGTTGATTGAAATGGAGGTGGAGGTTGTAGGATTCAATGAGTTGAAGGAGTTGTATGAAGAGGATCCAAATTTTGGAGGCTTGGAAGGCTTGCAAAGAGCCTATTTCTAGTGATAGAGCCAAGTGGTTGGATTACTTAATCCAAGATGGTATGTTGATAAAAGGTAACAAGTTGTGTATTCCTAGAAGTTCAATGAGAGTAAATTTTACTAAGGAAAAACATGGTGAAGGACTTGCAAGACATTTCAGTTTTGATAAAACCATAGCACTTATTGGAGAGAAATATTATTGGCCTCAATTTCAGCAAGATATCAAAAAAATTGTGCAAGGTTGTAGGATTTTTTAGGTGGCAAAAGGAACTAGTCAAAACACAGGTTTATATCAGACATTACTAGTACCTGAGAGGCCATGGGAGGGGATTAGTATGGACTTTGTTTTGAGTTTTCTAAGGACCCAAAGAGGACATGATTCAATATTTTTTTTAGTAGATAGATTTTTCAAGATGGATCATTTTATTCCATGCAAGAAGACTAATGATGTTGTGAATGTTGCAGAATTGTTTTTCAGGGAAGTTGTGAGGTTACATGGTCTTTTGAAGAGCATTGTTTCAAATAGAGATGCAAATTTTGTGGGGTACTTTTGGAGGAAATTATGGAAGAAGATGAATAATTTGAAGCTTTGTTCAGCCTACCATCCACAAACATATGGTCAAACAGAGGTGGTAAATAGAATCTTGGGTAATTTGTTGAGATTCCTAGTTGGAGATAAGCCAAAGGGGTGGGATTTGATTCTGCCTCAAGTAGAAATTTGCATATAATAACTCAGTGAATAGAAGTATAGGAAAATATCCATTCCAAAATGTTTGTGGCAGCAGCCCAAGAGTTGTTTTAGATATGAAAAAGATAGATAATGTTGATATGAAGAGTGCAAAAGAAAAGGACTTTGTTGAACACATGATGAGTATACATGAGAAGGTACGAAATCACATCAACAAAATGAATTCTCAGTACAATTCCATAGCTAATTTGAAGAAGAGACATAAGGAGTTTTAGGTGGGTGATGAGGTAATGGTACACTTGAGAAAATAAATATTTCTAGTTGGTACCTATAACAAGTTAAAAATGAAGAAGTTTGGACCTTTCCGAATTGTGAGTAGGCATGTGTAAGAGAGGGGGACCACCGTGTGGAAGACCCCATGTCATAGAGGGTTGAGATGCGAGAGGCTGCCCTAACTTACCTCAGCTAAGTGTAATGTGTATGGTATGAGGATGAGAATGATGAGGATTATGAGGTCCTACAATCACTCTACAAATCCAAGTTCTAAGGTGGGGCTAGGCGAGTCAATTTTTAGGTTCAATTATGTGCCTCAAGGAGCTCCCTACCCAAGGACATCAACGTGGTCTCTAGATTACAGCGTGACGCGTTGGCATCTCTAAAGTGTGTTGTAGTTCATATGGTTAGACGACAACAAAGACAAGGTTGAACTCACCAAAATGACTAACGACCTAGCTACTCAACTAGAAGGGTAGAATGAAACGAGTAAATAAACAAAGTATTCTTTAATGTTATAAAGTAGAAAAGCAAGTGTAAGAAGGGTAAGAAGGATCTCACCAAGGAATTTGTTCACCAATTGATCTTCCTCGCAACATGCACACCTACATACATCAAGAGGAAAAATATTGGGTGGCTGAATAGGGGCCTGCCTTAGTCAGACCCTCATTTAGGTGTTTCAACCTCCATAGATAGCCAAGGAAATGAAATAAATAAATAGCGTAATAAAGAAAAAAAACACTACAAAGCAGTGCTATGCTACTAAACCAAGTGATAGAGGAGAGGAGAGGGAAGCTTACCACCTCCACCAAGAGCACTCAAGGATTATTGGGGGAGAAATGAGAGGAACTCAAGCATCTATTACAATGGCATGGTCCCAAATGTGCTCTACTGAAGTGACGAAGTGAAGATTTTGCTGCAATGGAATGCTTGAATGCTTAGAGTGAGTGAGAATGGATGTAAAAGTGTGAGTATGAAAGCTTGAAGTGTGCAAGAATGAAGGCTTGATCTATTGAAGAGTTGAAATGATTGTTGAAGGATTGAATATGAAGTAGGAAGGAAGAAAATGACCATATTCAGGTCAGTTGACCGAAGGGTGCATTACAACTTTGCTGCCAATGAGAAGTGTAACACCTCTGTAGGTTCAGCCATAGGAATCTGCTAGGAACATAAGCCCACCATGCAGACATTTGTGTGTTGCATGGGAATCCCTGACAAAAACACCCCCATGAACACTCAAAATAGGCACCAAGTGGACTGCCAATAGTGGGCTTAAGTAGAATTAAGTCTCTGAACTTGGTTTTCTAAAGTGGATAAGGGAAAAAAGGGGATTTCTGTAGGGGGTGCAAATTCGATCTTATAAAAATTTCCCCCACTTTAGCGAGCACGAGTATCGATGAGTGCTTGGTAAAGTAGATCAAGAAGAGAGTAGAGTTAGAAAAGTATACTTGAACTATCGAGGAAGCAGTACTTGGTTTGGCATACCCAAAGGTTCAGGAAAGGAAAAGGACTCCATAGCTGCTTAGAACTATGAAGTTGGAAAAAAAAAGTGTCTTACAGGCCCACGGACCTACAAGGAGGCAACCCCCAAGATCTCTCATATGAAGGAAGCCCCAAGGAAGCATCCTACAAGTTCTTAGGCCTACAGTGAAAGTATTATCCATGAACTCAAGCATGAATAATACTGAAGGAAGTTCCCTATGGGCTCTCAGTCCTATAGGGAAGGTATTCTCCATGAACTCAAGCATCAAGAATACCAAAAGAAGCACACTACAGGTTCTCAGTCATGTAGGGGAGGTTTTCTCCATGAAATCAAGCATGAAGAACACTCGAAGAAGTGCCCTACAGGTTCTCGGTTCTACAGAGGATCCACGTCCAAGATCTCTTGGATGGAGGAAGCTCAAAGGAAAGCACCCTACAAGTTCTCCGTCTTGCAGGGAGGTATCCCCCAAGATCTCTTGGATGGAGGAACCTGAGAAAGTGGATTTAGTAGAGTTAGGAAGTGGCGACACGTCTACCCATAGATAGGACAAGTCAAAAGTGGTTGGTCACACAAATCGTCGATAAGTAAAATTTTTGAAGGGGCCCTGTGGAAGCCTTCAAAAGGAGAGGGGTCCACTCAAGGGATATGTTGTTTGAAAGGTAAGGTCTAGTCAGGCTACCCCCAAGCTAGATGCAAAAGGATGAATGGAATGAGCCTAGTTCGGTTGCACCCAGGCTAGATGTGAAAGAATGGTCCCTTGGGAACCCGCCATGAGGAAGAAAGGGGTTCCACTCAAGGGACGCATAGTTGAAAGCAGTCGTTCATCTTAGAGCGATTCATCATCAAGGAATCCTTTTGAAAGATGTTCACTTCATCAAGGAATTTGAAAGGAAGGATATGCCCTGCATGAGGGGAAATAAAAGATGTTCCCACTTTGGAGGAAGGTCCTCAAATCCTTTCTTTATGAACCTGTGATGAAGGAAACATGTTTCGTTAGGGTTCCAAGTTGAGAATGTGATTCTAAGGAATTTTTTTGTGAAGACTCTTGAGAAAAGATTCATTTGGCAATGAATTCATTTTATGAAAAATTGAGGTGTTGAAGAAGAGAATTGTCACTCATAGAAGGGACAACTTAAGAAAATAAGATATAAAGATAAGGGGAAAGCAAAAGGAAAGAAAACAAAAACAAAGGACATAGGGGTAGCCTAATATTTTAGGGTCAGAACTGCTCATAAATATATATAGATATGTATAATAATAGTATATAAATGAACTATCATCAACCCGCTACTATATCAAACTATGTGAAGAATACATGAGAAGACAAAGTGAAAATAAAAAATTGGGTCAACATGGAAGGGGAGCTTAAATGCCCCAAATGCTTTGCATCATCCCCAATTTATCGAAAATCAAGCACAAACATGGAAGAATAATGATACAAATAGAAGAAGGTTTATGAAAAAAAACCATGCTTGTATCCAAGCACCAACAGGGGTGACGAGGGTCATCCAAGCACCCATAACATAAGCATGGGGGGAACACATCACAAAACACACACACACAAGATCAAGAAAGGGCCTCCTCCTAACATTGATTGACCAAGAGGTCGTCTTCTTCCCAATCTAAATCTTCATAAGGGGAAGGAGGGTGAGCTTGTAATGGTGGGATGTTAAGAGGAGGAGAATCTAGGCCTCCCACAACAAGGGCCAATGAAGAGGACCCCTCAAGGTCCTCTCCACTGAGCTCCTGTGGAGTCAAAGTTAGTGATTTCACAAAGATCACTAACAGGGCTGAAACCTAATCCATAGAATTAAACATGCACCCCACAGGAGTGCCATGTCTTACTTTAGCGAATGGGACAAGATGTTCCTAAGATTCACCACTAAGCTCACCGAATGACTCAGGAGTGGTGACGAACTCATGAGAAGCCGAGACTAGTTCTATTACAAGGAAAAAAAAAGTTAGCATAGGACTACCTTGCGAGGAAGGTGGAATCCTCTTACACCCTTCATTACTAGAAGGACCAAACTCTGCCTCTTTATTCATCAAAGGAGATGAACTACCCACAAACGAAGCTAGGGGTGCAAAGGAAGAGGAAGAAAGAACCACAATAGATATGACTGAGGTATTGACCATATCCATGGGCTTTAGGAAGGGTTGAATATACAAAACAAATATTAGTAAATGGGGCTCCACCAAAGGAGTGATGAACACCTACACCTGTTTAGGGTTAGGTCCATTCGTACTCACAACAGATGCTGGGATCATACTAGATTGGAGAGAAGCAAAAGGAAGGGAGGAAGAAGACGCTACAAGAGATATTGAAGTAGGACCGATCGTTCCTTCCTCCTTCTGTTGTGAAGCGGCCTACTCGGCCAGGAGAACCTTTCACCGACACTTGTGTTCATGTGCAAGGCAATTCTATGACTCTTGGAGTTAGAGGTTAGAGTTTGTGAAGGGATAATAGGTTCCTGCTCACCATTGGAACATCCACTATGGCTGTTTTAGGCAGAGGAACAAGTTCCTATATAGGAGCAGGGGGAATAGGCTGAGGAGCAATGGGAGGAGTTGACTCAAGAGCCTCAACAGCTGGCCTCTTTCTGCTCACAGCCTTAGGAGTAGGAGCAGTGGGAGGCCGCAAAGGTCAAGACAAGGAGGACTCTTCTTGGGAGATCTTCTTCCTATCATACTGAATGGTTCTAGGCTCCATCAGTAGAACAAGAAGCTAGAATGTGGGATGCTTAGGCTTTCACCAAGCGGGCACCGAAGGGTTCTCCTGCAAACGGGGAGTAGATCTTGATGGTACCACAACTAAGAAAGAAGAAGCATGAGACTAGGTAGTGGAAGAGGAAGAAGGAGGATCACAAGACTGCTTCTCTTCTTTCCTCTTTTGAGCCTTAGTGGCATCGCTATAATCCTTCAATCAAGCCCTATGTGAGATGGCATAAGGCGAGGGAGGGTATCTCACTTTTGGCCTCAGACATCCTTTCTTATAATTCTGATATGTCTTGTGCAAAAGGCATGTCCTAGGCAGAAGAGGACCCACAAATGCAGGCCATGGGTGATCCAAGGAGTAGCTACCATGTGCAACTGATGGTTTATAACCGATGTCATGGATTACATGTATAGAGCCTCTATGGATACATTTTAAAAATTTATGCACAACGGAGGGTACCGTGTTCATCACCACCAACCAAGGGATACCCAATTTCACTCTAAAGAGTTCAAATTCAAGAATGATATCAAATAGGAGATTCACAGACTTAGGTCCAACTAAGACTGATAGGGAAATACTACCCAAAGGGGGTACAGAAAGTCCATAATGTGTGTGGATGAATCTCACAGGAGCATCGTATCCATCCTTGTGTAAAAATTTAATTAGCATAATCTCCTCCATTATTATATTCACTTGTGATGTCGTCTCAATGAGAACACTAGCTACGATGTTTCTATTGATCCGTGTAGGAATGTAAAGAGGAGACAGTTCTTTGTTAAATCCCATCGATAGGTCCTACAAAGTAAAGGTTATGCCAACACTACTATCTGTAGGTTGTGCAGAGGGGATGGATTGATGCAAAAAGGAGGCCATTACTCACACTAGAAAACAATTTCATAGAATCCCCAAAGGTTAACAGATAAGACGGTGACCCAATTAAGGTTTCATTGTGCAATACCTTTGGAACATTCCAAATATGCCAACTAGTGGTCGCAGGTTGGGTCACAAGGCGGCGTCCTTACAATAATCACACCTACAACACTCCTAGAGTATGAGGAAAGGGACCGTCACAATCGTAAGAATGGAACCAAAATGGTTCACATCAGGTTCACCAAAAATGTAAGAGAGGGGGACCACCATGTGCAAGACCCTAGGTCATGGAGGGTCAAGATGCGAGAGGTTTCCCTAACTTACCTCAGCTAAGTGCAACATGTAGGGTATGAAGATGAGAATGATGAGGATTATGAGGTCCTACAATCACTCTACAAATTTGAGTTCTAAGGTGGGGCTAGGAAAGTCAGTTTTTAGGTTCAACTTTGTGCCTCAGGGAGCTCTCTGCCTGAGGACATCAGCATGGTCTCTGGAGGACAGCATGGTGCGTTGGCATCGCTAAAGTGTGTTGTAGTATGTACAACCAAAATATAGTAGAGACAAGGTTGAACTCACCAAAACAATTAACAACCTAGCTACTCAACTAGAAGGCCAAAATGAAATGAGTAAATAAACGAAGTATTCTCTAATGTTATAAAGTAGAAAAGCAAGTGTAAGAAGGGTAAGAAGGATCTCACCAAGGAATTCCTTCACCAGTTCATCTTCCTCACAACATGCACATCTACACACAACAAGAGGGAAAATTTTGGGTGGCTGAATAGGGGCCTACCTCAGTCAGACCCCCATTTAGGCGTTTCAACCTCCACGTACAACCAAGGAAACAAGATAAAGAAATAACATAATAAAGAAAACAAAAACACTACAAAGCAGTGCTATGCTACTCAACCAAGTGATAGAGGAGAAGAGAGGGAAGCTTACCACCTCCACCAAGAGCACTCAAGGCTATTTGGGGGAAAAATGAGAGGAAATCAAGCCTCTGCTACAATGGCATGGTCCCAAACATGCTCTACTGAAGGGATGAAGTGAATCTTTTGCTGCAATGGAATGATTGAATGCTTAGAGTGAGTGAGAATGGATGCAAAAGTGTGAGTATGGAAGCTTGAAGTGTGCAAGAATGAAGGCTTTATCTATTGAAGAGTTGCAATGCTTGTTGAAGGATTGAATATGAAGAAGAAAGGAAGAAAATGGCCATATTTGGGTCGGTTGGCCAAAGGGGGCATTACAACTTCGCTGCCAATGAGAAGTGTAATGCCTCTATAGGTTCAGCTATAGGAATCTGCCAGGGATGTAAGTACACTGTGTGAATGTTTGCATGCTGTGAGG
The DNA here is from genome assembly GCA_007258455.2 of Sequoia sempervirens. Classification (NCBI taxonomy): domain Eukaryota; kingdom Viridiplantae; phylum Streptophyta; class Pinopsida; order Cupressales; family Cupressaceae; genus Sequoia; species Sequoia sempervirens. Next base: position 60,864,549 of record VDFB02252616.1, read on the forward strand.
GTGTCCCTGACAAAAACACCCCACCGACGCTCTAAATAGGTGCCAAGTGGACTACCAATAGTTGGCTTAAGTGGAATTAAGCCTCTGAACTTGGTTTTCTAAAGTGGATAATGGAAAAAAAGGGGATTTGCATAGGGGGTACAAATTTTCTCTTATACAACATGATTCAGGTAATGCATATGAAGTAGAGTTGCCTAGTGAAATTAATATTTCACCTATCTTTAATATTTCTGATCTAACAAAGTTTCATGAAGCTAAAATTAATGAAGGTACAATAGGTGAAACAATTCATATACCGACATCTACTTTAGAAGATGGAAAAATAGAGGAAATTTTGGATAGTAGGGTGAGTAGGAGTACAAGGCACAAGAAATACTTTGAGTACTTGGTCAAATGGTTTGGGAAGCTTGTTGAGGACTCATCTTGGTTGTTAGAAGCTGAAGTTCAATGTCTTGGTTAACCTCTTGAGAAGTGACAGAGTCACTTTTTCTTCTACCCTAGGTGTCTAATACATGAGCATCCAAGGTGTAATGGCAATCCTATGTCACCAAAAATATTTTTGTTTTTCTTTGTTTGATTTCAATAATATCTTAATGTTTAGGAGAATAATATTTTTCATTTGCAACAATATAAATTTCCTTTGGGTGAAAATATTGATTTAAATTTTGATGGGAAAAGACCTTGGTAATTTGGTAAAAGCATCTTTTGGAGGAATATTCCTTTTGGGCATCCACCTTAGGATGAGGACCAAAAAAATTGTCTTCTAGTGATTTTGGTGAGTTTTGCATGTACAAGTGTCATATGTTGCCATAAGATGGGTTGCAAATGAAATCTTGCATGTCTTGCATGTCTTTGCATGTCTTTGCATGCAAAGTTGTAACTGACAAGATGTAAGGAATATGTAAGAGGTGTAAGATTTCATAAACAACTAGAATTTGATTGGATAGGAGTTAGGTGCCTAAGAGAAGGTTGGCATGCATTGGATCTCATTGCTTCTTATAGATTTTTGTAACTTCCAAGGTTGGGCATACCTTTCTCAAGGTGGTTTCAGGAGATTTTTTAGTGAAAGCATGGTTTGTTTTTTCTTGGCTCATTCTCTATTTATTTATTTCTTTTCATTTGGAGAAGGGGGCTTGGAGAAGTGAAGTTTGCATACCTAGATACTACCAAAATTATCCTAGATTATGGAAGACACATTTGTTGTAGGTTTTTCATGTAGGATTGTAGAGGAGCACATGAGCTTCATGTTTATGCAATCTATTTGCATATTTGAATGAAATAAAGTTACAAATTTATCTTCCAATTTCTATTCTTATTATGTATTTGCAACCTTTATGTGTTATGTTTTGTGAGGTTTTTTAATCAGATTTGAAAGGGAGAGTCTCCCTTTTCATCACATAGGTTTCTATATTTATGCACATAGAATTCATTCATGCTAACGACAGTACAAAGGATGACAAAAATATCATAAGGGAGTATCATTTTTATATCAGTGATGGTCACATGCATTCTATAGAGTTCATTCAAGGTTTATTTCAAGTGTTCTACCATGATTTGGATAGAAGGGGCATATCATATGGTCAGATAATTGTGCATCACAATTCAAGAAATCATGGATTTTCTATTGATTGCGTAGGATACATAATATTACAAGTGTTCAACATATGTGGAACTTTTGTGAGGTCAAGCATGGAAAGGTGGAGCATGATGGTGTAGGAGTTGTATCAAAAGATCCATAGCATGAGAAGAGTTAAAGTATAAAGACAATGCAAAGTTGACATATGTGAAATCAATTGTCAAGTGGTGTAATTCTTTGATGGGTTTAGGTAATGAAGGTAAGCCTTTAGTTTGTAGATTTTTTTGGTTGATAGATTATACTAATATTGCACAATATGAGGATTGTTGTACATTGACAAGATCAAGTGAGTTACACTCTTTCAGAAGATCTAATGTAGGTTCATGGAGTATCCATACATGGAAGATGGCATACTTTTTTCCTTCATGTATAATTCAAGTCTGGAATGAGTGTTCAAGTCAAAGTAATGGGTTGACGAATTGTCGTTAAGTTTTCTTAGCTGACTTGACACATATCAGCTCCCGGTGGCACTAGAACTGAAACAAATACAATCATCGATTGAATTTAATCACATATCATATCTAGTTCAACAAGGTAGTATATCTATTTGCATACATTTTGAAAATCTTAATGTTATCTTACTTTGTAGTGTTTTTGTAATGTTGACTAAATTCATCTAATTTGTTGCACATATCAATGTAGGGAATATTTATGTAGTTATTATAGATGAAGACAATGAAAAGGGAACCAATTATTACTTATGTCATTTTGTTGAGGCTAAAAGAAATTATAGGCCATAGTTACTATGAACAATTTTTTTACGAGCTCCCTTAAGGTGTATTTTACTCTAAATATCGGATTGCACATCGCAAGAAATCCACTTGGCATTTTATCAAGGTTTGCTTCCCCCTCCATGTGTCTGCTCTGTGCACCTTGAGGGTTTCCCTTCCTTTGCATCTCAGGAATCCCCACTATGCTTCCACGTGTCATAGCTGCGGGCCATTTTTGATCGTTCCTTTTGCTTTCTCATCAGGCTCCACTCAAGTGCCATGAAGCTCTCATTCCCAAAGAAATTTGGTAGGCCCCACAATTTTTTTCTATGATGCACTCTTGCTACATGTCTACTCTTTGCAAATATTTCATTGAGAGGATGAAATAATGACCGTGAGCAGTGAAATACTACCACACGTCTCTTTTGCACCCAATCGATGATCATTCCGTACACTTTTGGATAGAGCTCTACCCACTCAACATGTGTAGCCTTGGCACAAGGCTTCAGCAGCGAGAGATAAAGGTTCACACGGGCAATGAAATGTTGCCACATGCCTATTCGACGATCTCGTATTCGGGCGATGAATCAGGCCAACCAAATGCTGCAATTGGCCACCACATGTCATAATCATTTGCATGGGGTGGTGACACTTGTCTGTTTTAACCTTGTCGGGACCACCGACATCATTTTTATGAGATGCACCTAAGTCTGTAATGACCAGATATTTGGTTTCAAATATTTTCTTTTGCAATGGCTTGGGGAATATTCTTATCTATGTATCATTGCCAAGGATTGTGAAATCTTTTTTGTTACTGCTCTCCAAAGAGGTGGGAGTTTTCTACTATATATACTTCTCTCTATGGTGAGAGAAGGGTCTAAAATTTTGAAGGAAGACTGGTTTTAGGAAAAGATGCTAGGCCTTTATTACTCTTTTATTTTATTGCAAAAGACTTTCAAACTATGCCAATTGTTCGACCTTTCTGTTCTTTCATGCTATTTGATTAAACTGTAAAATGTGCTGCTATTGTCTAGGCATTCCATTTGAGAACTTCTATACCTATTGAATGAAATTTTGCTAATCTAGATAATGTTTAATGACTCTTCTTGGTAGTACGAATGTATGCAATTTTATTTTATGTCAATGAATGGATTGTCTGTGCTTTAATTTTTAGTTTCTACTTTTCTGGAACACTACAAATACCAATCAAGCCCTTAAATCTATGATTTATCGTGCCTATCGTTAAGTCTTGGTGCATCACCTTAGGTTAGAATTTATTTTATTATATCTGTTTCCTTTTCCCTTTCAAAAACCCCATTATAGAAGAAGTTGACTTCTCTAAAAACTTAGAGGTCACTCATTTTAGCACAAAAGGTCCCCCATAAACTGAGTTTCCCATAAGACACTGTTACCTTGTCAAATTTTGGCATCAACAGTTTGTTCTTTTTTCTGGCACGCTCGGTGGGACTAAGCTTAAATGAATTTGTGCTTTAGAAAGGTGTATGAGCCATTGAATTGTAACTAGATCCCAAACCGCAAGCAACCCCAGTTTACTAGTACCTCCACCAGGAACAGTGCAAGTTGCAAATCAGTTGGTAACTATTCCACTCCTGCCACCCGTTCCTCTAACCATGTTGCCAACTGCCAACAAAAATTACGTGGCATGGGATGCCAGAAGTCCCCTAGCAGCCCCAGTAGCACCCGCTATCTGGGGTGCCATTCCAGTTTCATCTATGAAAGCTATACCCAAGTTTATCGAAGATGGCTCAAGAACACCCATAGAACATCTACAAGATGTGGCAGATGTGTGTCTGGTGCATGGGATCACAACACAGAATGTAGCTCTAAGTCTTCTCGCCATGTCTTTTAAAGGCAAGGCACTAGATTGGTACCGAACACTGTCACCTAGCACTATTTGCACCTGGGACGACCTCGAAGATCCGTTCTATGAGAGGTTCTCAGATGACAAAGATCACTCTTATCTATATTATCAACTATCTATCATAAAACAAGCTCCCCATGAGGCTATGATAGACTTCAATGCTTGATTCCACATGAATTGGTAGAGGATCCCTATTACTATACGCCTGAATCCTAAGTTGACATTCATATTTTATCTGAAGTCCATCAATCCTGACATTTCTATGATGATCAAGTCTTTGGGAGGAGCTACTCTACCAGATGCTTACAATGTTGTCGTCAAAGCCGAGAATCATTTGATAGATTGTGGAAAGTTTCCTCCTCGGCCTATCATGCCGATATTTCCTAAAATATCGATACCCACACAAGAAGTCGCGTCAACTAGCGTGCTTGCAACTCCCTAGTCAATGTACACATATGCGGCAACACCACAAAGTGTCGCCTCTATATCCGGTTCTTGCAAAGATGAAATGAGCGATCTTAAAGAAATGTTGCAGACTATGGAAAATGACATAACCACCCTCAAGTGGAACCAATCAATGCCTCTGAAGCCTGCCTATCATAACTATCAAGGTGGATGACCCTTATATCAATAGAATTAGTACCAAGGCAGTTCCCACACTAATCCACCAACTCTGACAGTCAACCAAATGGTGCCAGTGCCTACTCCGCTGACAAGAGCTTCACCAAGCTCAATTAGGGAATTAACTACGGGGTAGAATAACCTCATTTATGACATCAATCCTTGGTGCTTCCCTTGGAGCGATGGACATATGCCTTGAAACTGTCTGCCTGGAAACTTACAACAAAAGGTGGTGGAGCAACATAGCCAAGGTACGATGCCAGACCACGAAGGTTATGTATATGCCTCACCACAAATGGAGAGTGTAGTTCTTACCATGCAAATGCAAGGGATGTATCTAGATTAAGAATTTTACATCACTCTTGATCATGCACTATTCTCATGGATGGAGGAAGAAGAAATGGTGTTTGCTAATGATACATCCATATCCAAAACACCATAGGTGCAATCTGAATATACCACTCATTTAAAGAGGAGATTTATCGGTGAGTCAGTTGTTCCACATCTAGCCAGCCCACAACTTAAAGGTGCTTCTGATCAGATACTTGACACTTCCACTGTGCCGTTGTAATCTTAACCACGGAACAAAAATTATCATAACAAGAGAAAAGGAGCAGAAACCTCCAAGTTTTCCACCTTTTAATGTGGTAGAAAAATTGAAGAAATCATCTGCTAATGTGTCTCTATGGGACATTCTAGCTATCCCAGAGCAAAAAATGCTATTACAGAAGGCACTTCAGGTAGAGGTTAGTGCAAAGCCAACAGAGTAGTTAGCCAATGTAGAGGTTGTTAATTAACTATCTCTAGCTAAAGTCCTTATGAACAACACAAAATAATCCCCTATTGAAGTTAGAGATAAGTTGAAGCCCCAACCCTTCTTCTTAACTCTCATTATAGGGAAGAAGTTATTGCACAATGCTATGATTGATTCTGGCACTAGCACCATGGTTATGCCTAAACAAATAGCCGAAGCTTTAGGACTCAGCTATGAACCTATGAAAAGTGGAGTAATGCAGCTTGATGGGAACAAAGTTGAAACCATAGGTTTCATCAAGGAATTTCCTTTAACTCTATTTTTTTTCCCTAGTATCATCGTGCCACAAGACATTGTGATCATAGATGTTCCTCCCATGTTTGGCCTCTTTCTATCCTAAGAATTTACTTCAAAGGTGGGTGGATACCTATCCTTGGATTGGTCACATCTAATTCTCAGAACCAAGCATGATGCAAAAATGAAGATAGAATCAGAGGCTTTACATTTTGAACATGTAGCGGATGAATCCTTGATCAATTTTGAAGTTGCGCATACATCTATCACCAAGCAAGAAATGTATTGCATTGAATTACTAGAGGAGTAAAAGGTGACTGGAGATTGGGATGATCAAAAAGATGCTTTGTTGAGTGAACACATGGACAGTGACCCTTTCAGAAATTATCATGCTACAAGATTGGGCACCTATGTAATTTATGATGAAGACCAAGTGCTCTCGAAAGTTTCCAAAGAGTTTGAAGGTGGCCAAGAAAATGAGCTATGGACGTTGTAATTTGGTGGAGCAAGAGGTAAAGTAGGCACTAGAGTTGGGATATTTTTAATATCCCCACAAAATGAAAAAATACTAAGGTCTTTTTGCTTCTAGTTCGCTTGTTCAAACAATGAAGCTGAATATGAAGGATTAGTTCAAGGTTTGAGCCTTGTGGAGTGAATGGGAATTAAGCAATTAATGGTGTTTGAAGATTCTAAACTAGTATTCAACCAATTCCAGGGGATTTTCGAGGCAAGGAATATCTGCATGAGATCTTATTGGCACCAAGTTTGGGACCTGGTTGAGAGTTTTGAAGCCTTCAACATCCAGACTATTCCCCGAGGACAAAACGGTGATGCAGACCGCATGGCCTTGATTGGTGCTCAGTTTGATCCTACCTCTAACCTTATACATAATGAAAACTTTGTACAAGCAATATTCCTACTGGTGATTCCTGACAATGATCAAAGTTGGCAAGTTTTTGAAAGTGATGAACATATTGCCTCGTTCATCCAACAGTCGGGGGAATTCGCCAATCAACTTCAACCAAAGATCACTGAGGCTTATGAAGGAAAAATCATGCAACTCAAATCCAACAAGGTTTCGAAAGGATTGGTTACTCTCAATTTTTTTTTATTGTGATGTTGCAAGAAATGATAGATGGAAGTTCATGGCAATCAAAAGTGATTACGTAGACCTTCGGGTCTTAGATGGCAGAAACCTTCGAGTCGAGAAAGATGTCCCGCACCATGATAAAGAAAGGCTCATCAATTTTTGTGAGAAATATGGAGTAGTGGCTTGGTCCTATGATGATCTGAAGGGATATGATCTTGACATCATCTAGGACACGATTGAGCTGACAGAAGGTACAAAACTAGTTTGACAAAAGCAAAGGCTAGTAAACCCCAAAATTGAAATGCTAATGGCGCAAGAGCTAACCAAGCTAATTGAGTCATGGATTATCTTCTCAATCAAGCATAGTACTTGGGTATCTAATTTGGTCCTGGTCTAAAAGAAGAATGGAGATATCCACTTGTGTGTGAACTTTCGAGACCTAAATAGAGCGTCCCTTAAGGATCATTATCCGTTGCCTTCTATCGATTCAATCCTACAAATGGTAGCAAGATTGTAAATGCTTTTTCTACTGGACAACTTCTCTAGTTACAATCAAATCAGAGTTAAGAAGGAGGATCAACAAAAGAATACGTTCACTACAAAGTGGGGAACATTTGCATATGCTAAAATTCCTTTTGGTTTATCCAACGTAGGGGCAACATTCTAGCAGGCGATGGACATCGCTTTCAGTGAGCTAATCTATAAGTTTATTCTAATCTATTTAGATGATCTTACTATGTTTTCTAAATCTAAGGATGATCATTTCAACCACTTAGAAATAGTTTTTCAAAAGTGCTAGGAGTTCAAATTTTCCCTAAATCCAAAAAATGCATATTCAGAGTGCCGCAAGGCAAGCTGTTAGGACACGTGGTATCCAAAGGAGTTTCAATCGACCCCGAGTGGGTGAAAATTATCAAGGAACTTCCCCTTCCGGTGAACAAGAAAGGCATTTAGTCCATCTTGTGCAATGTAAATTTTGTTAGCAAGTTTATTTTCAAATTTTCAAGAATAATTAAGTCAATCACCTTGATGCTTAAAAAGGATCAAGCATTCAAGTGGACGACCGAAGCTCAGGAAGCCTTTGAAAAATTCAAGGATGCTATTTCCGCAGCTCCGGTATTGGTTAATCCAGATTTATCTAAGGATTTTATAATGTATGCATTTAGTAGCAAGTCCAATATTGCTACTATCTTAACTCAAAAGGATAATGAAGGAAAATGAGAACATCTAGTGGCATTCTACTCCCGGACCTTGAAGGAATATGAGACAAATTATAATTTCATCAAAATACAAGCCTTTGCAATAGTGAAGGGACTTAAAAAGTTCCACCATCTAATTTCCTGCAACAAAGTGTTTGTTTATGTCACACATTCCAGTGTGCATGAATATATCATGGAGGGAGAAATCACATAAAAAAGAGCTAATTGGATCACCAAGATCCTTGAATATGAAATTGAGGTCAAACCCACTAAAATTATATGACGAAGAGGACTGTGTGAATACATGGCTCAGGACGAAGAGATACCTGCTGAAGAAGAGCAACCAGAGCTTGTTTTGATAAATGAGTCAGAATTCAAGGGTTTCGGGCTAATAGATAGGATGAGGTTTATGCAAATAGGAAAGTATTTTCCAAGTCTTTCCTCCCAAAAGAGGAGATACTATTGGCTACAAAATTGCGGATATGCGCTAGTGGAAGGGGTCCTTTTCAAAAGGAATTTCAATGGTCTCCTCTTGTGATGCGTTACTACAGAGGAAGTGAAGAGAATCCTTGACATGTTCCACAACAGTGCTGCGGGTGGACACTTCTTTGCTAAGACCACCACCATCAAAATCATGTGCGCGGGTTACTATTGGCCCACACTTTTCAATGACTCCCACTCTTTGATAAAATCTTGCAAAAAATGCCAGTTCTTTACAGATAGAAGGAAGAATTCCGCAATGCCTCTTAAATCTATAGTGGCAGATGAACTATTTGCACAATGGGGCCTGGACTTCATTAGAATGATTAATCCCACTTCTAGCATCAGGCACAAGTGGATTCTAACCGCCATAGATTACTTCACAAGATGGACAGAGGTTGTTCCACTTAAAAACACAACAAAGGCAAAGATAGTGGATTTCCTTAAAGATCTGGTGACAAGGTTCGGTCCTTCGAAGACTATCATTTCTGATAATTCCAGAGCTTTCCTAGGCATGAAGGTATGTCACTTTGCATTAACAAATGGCATATTCCTTAAGACATCATCAAATTATTACCCACAAGGGAACGACCTAGCGGAGTCAACGAACAAGAACCTAGTCTGACTCCTTAAAAGAATTGGTTTGGAACACTAGAGAGAATGGTAGAAAAACCTTCAAGCGGTGCTTTGGGAAAATTGCATAACTCCTAAGTAAGTCCTTAATACTTCACCTTATGAGTTGGTATATGGGAAAGAGGCACTGTTGCCTATATCTATGGAGGTTTAAGCACTTCAACTATTGAAATCCCTTGAGATATAACAAAATGGTGCGATGGAGGTTCGGCTTGCTGAACTGTTAGAAGTACAAGAAAAAAGGGAGACTTCCCTAATAGCCATGATAAATTGCCAACAAGTGGTCAAGTGATGGTTTGACAAGAAGGCTTCTAATCAAGGCCTAAAGTGTGGAGACTTAGTATTGAAATATGATAAAAGGGTTGCTAAGCTAGGTCATCATGGAAAATTTGATAGCCTATAGGATGGCCCTTTTAAAATCATTCGGTTCAAAGAGCATAATACTTTTGAGATAGAAAGTATGGAACAAGAACCCTTGGGAATTCCCATCAATGGGATTCATCTTAAGCTATTCCATTAAGTGCCGAATTTTATTTTTGTACATATGTGAATAATGCTTTTATTTTCTTTCCCTTTTTGTTGGCCGGTCTTTTTTTGAAGTTGGTTTGTGTTTCAACAGAAAAAACCCATCATTGCAGAGAGTAAAGCAATGGAATTGATTTACAGATTAAAAAATAATACACCCATGTGTAAAGGAAATGAACACACATGCTAATAAAAGAGCCCATACAATAGATATGCAAAATGGAAGAGAGAGCCATGGATTTTTATAAAGATATATGTTGATTTATATATATTCTTTCATTTTTACATTGCAGAAATGGCTGAGAGAGCCATAATTCAAAAAGTATATAATTATATGAGCTATTCTTTCATATATGCTATATCTAAAGCCTTTTTCAAGCTTATATACAAAAACTGTAAGCAGGTCCAGTGTATTCAACAATACAAAACAAAAACAGGGAGGCATTTTATCAAAAAAATAGGGAGGCATTTTATCAAAGAAACAGGGAGGTTTTTTATCCAAGAACATGAGAGGAAGCAATTGACGCATCTATGGAAGCATCTACCACTTCTTCTATGGTAGTGCCTACCACATCTTCATCAGTAGGTTCTTCAGCAGCAGAAGTAGAATCATTTGGAACAACCATCATTGGTGGAGGGAACACCAAGTTCCTAAAGTTATTATACCAATCAATGTCATAGAATGGTATGACATTGTAGCTGTGGAATAGAAAGTGCAAGGCCTGAGTAACCCTTTGTTGATGCTTGTCACATATCTAAAGGTGGAACCCACTAAGAAATGATAGCCATATAACGACCGCTTCTTCCTCAATGTAGCGTCAAAGGTCACTAGCTGGTTGCAGGCCTACCCCATATGCAACGTGAGTGACAATCTCACCTAGGCCATTGAGGTACTTTTTTGGAAAAATTTCCTTGAACAACTTTAGAATTAGAGGCCTAGGGATACCAATGTCTAACATTGATGCTACAAAGTGCGAGTAGATATCAGTGTTCACATAGTATTTGTCCTCATACTCTATACAATCCCTACCCATAACCCATTTTATGGCTACCAAAACCAAGGAGTGTTTATTTTTGGTCATTCTCTTCAATCACCTAGTGGAAATATCTCCCAGAAAAGTTGTCTATGACTTGACAAAAGTTAACCTAATGGGAGTATCCATTATATTGACATGATACTTTTACCTTCTAACTAATACTAAAACTTTCCTACCACCTAGCCTATGAGAAAACTCACTTACTGAAGCTAAAGACTGTGCCAATGAGCTATTGTTAAATCTACTCAAATGCTAAGTGTGATTTCCTCACTACTTAGCGACCTATTTATAGAAAAAATGAGAAAAAGCATGCTAATCCATTTTGAGAAAACATGATGATAACCAAGTGCCAACTTGGAAGGCATGCCTATGTTTGCTCGCATTTCCTGACCGGTTGTATTTGCAGAAGTACGGCTCAATGTGTGCTAAGTTAATAAGAGCTAGTTAATTAGCTTTAAAATGGTGGCTCTCATCGGCAATAAGTTGTACGACTGTAGGCTATTGTGTCATCTCATAGGAGTTTCCCAGAGCCCAAGATAGGATCCATATCTTTTCAGGCCGTGATCATTTTCTTTGTCTTAATCATTCCTTCTAGGACATTAATTGCCAACACATACTAACACAAAGTTAGAAGGAAAATTGTTGGCTCAAGTTCCAAGGAAATCACATCATATCACACGGTTTCCAAACACAATAATGAATTATTACTGCCTTGAAATGGAAAGTAGTTCATTTTGCACGAGTCAAGGAATTACTAGTACATGTCAAATTAAATGCAAAAAACACACTTTCCTCTACCACCTTGAGAAAAGATAGCTAAATATTGCATGAAAAAGTTTAATGTTTAAAGTCTTTTTAAATACACCAAGGCTTAAAGTGCAAATAAGTTTTCAGCATATCTAGGGCTGAATAAAATTTACAAAGAGTTCAGAACTTACAGAAGTTTTCATCTAAAGAAAAATGCCGGAGAGTTCATCACAACAAATGTAGGAGGATATTGGCCAGGATTTTTTTATAGCCATACAGTTGTCAGAAGATGTGTATATCTATGAAGATTTAGTATATGCTACACCTGGTATACCAAGTAAGCCAAGGAGGGTGAATATGATAGAGCTGAATAGTCCCAAAGATTGTAGAAACTAGAAAAGGGTTGAGGAGAAATGGGATAATATTTATGACCCACGACTCACAAAAAATTCTAAATCCTTAAGAGAAGTATCCTGCACAAGGGTAAATTCACCTAAGGAAGAAACATCGACAAAAATGAAGGTTTGGTATAGTGGTCTTCCACAATACATGGTCCCACTAGTACATTACTGCCCATAGATAGTTGATGCTGCCATTCAGCATTATAACCCTAGCACCCACTGCATCGAGGGCTGAAACTTAAGAGTTCACATCAACCCACAAGCCATTTGGAATATGCTATGTATCCTAGACCCAAGTAAAAGAAGGGAGAAATTTGGGTCCTTCCTTGGTAAAGGAGAAAAAACATGGAAGGCAATTAAAAAGAGCTTAGATTTCTTGATAGAGGAGATTGGTAAGAAGGTAATCCCAGGTGCTAAGCTACCAAGTATCCTATTGCCACATGGTTCATTTTGTGAGGACATGTACAATTCCATGTCAATGTTAGCTTTTGTGTGTAGCCAAGACTCCGACGAGATGGTGGAAACCTTTCAACTGGGGCCGACTTTCCAATTCCACAAATAACACGATACCTTTTGGTATGATTTCACCGAGTTTCTGATGGAGGAAATGATACGACAAGTGAAAAATTACCTAGAGGAGGGAGATTTTAGATTTCTCTCCTTCCTGGTTCACATGTTCCTACATCAAAACCTTGATTTCTTTAGTAGGTATTTTGAATTATCAATTTTTGATGAAAAGAAGAAGAGGAAGCCAGTATCCACATGGAAGCCCTTTCTTTCCATGTCATATGATTATTATGCATTTTCAGATTATTTTATAACTTTGGTATTGCAAGATTTACAAGGAGGAGGTGACATAGTTTGTCTCGACAAGGATCAGACCAGATATATGCAGAGTTTCACTCCTACTTGTGACTGGTTCTTAGGAACAGATTTCATAATTCTCCAGATGCAGGGCTTCACCGGTCAACCTTCCTTCTCCCAGCCTGCATCACAGATAGGTTGCTCACACTTGAAATGTATAGGAAAGAATGGATCATTGATTATACCTTCTGCAATAGCTCAAGTTTCAAGAGAAAAGGATTCTTCACTTGTCCGAAGAATTTCAAAATGACGACTCTGGTAAAGAAGCAATCAGATCAGTTATTGCAGGATAAACTGGCTCATTTAGGGTTGGTTTTGGTATGTGACAAATAAGATTACAACCCTTTCAATGACCTACTAGAGCCGCACATGAAGGTTACTCATGTTCCTCAACCTTACTCAGAAAAGTGGCATAGCCCGCGGGCAGACAAAGATGAAAAATTTGTTAAACTAGCACATATTCCCACACAAGATAACAAAAATCCATGAAAAAAGTTATACTTTGCTATGGCAGTGGCCAAAGATAATGTCCAGATGGAATGTGCCATGCACAACAAGTTGCAGAAGGATGAGGAATGGATTGATGAGAAGATAGAAGCTTTTTGGAAGTATCACTAAGAAACAGGGCAATTGGATGCCACTTATGAGAGCTTGAAGGAGGACAAGGAATTTGAAAAATGGTGGGATGAAGACCATACTAGCATAGACTCTAGCATCAATAAGAGCAATGAATCGAAGGATGAGTCTAAAGAATAGGAAGAGGAAGCAACGAATTTCGCATCCTCCGTGCCAAAGGAGAAAAGCTCCCGACAGCTTGCCTATGTAGCCATGAATGTGTAGTTTAATGTACCAAGGGCTTTGCATACACTCACTTGGGCCACTAAGGCAATCAAGGTACTACAACAGCAATTGAAAGTAACTTTCAAAGCTGGGGAAGCCCCGCCCACAAAATGGTAGCGTACAAAGACCATTATTGGAGAGGGTCCACAAGAACCCACTAGAAAATAGGTGCTTGTAGCTAGCTAGGAGCCTAAAGCCGAGAGAGAGTCGCTAACGATTCTGAAGTTGCCATCAACCAGTCAATAGGGAAAATTCACTCCTTCTTCTCTTGCTTCTCAATCCTTGGTATCTATCCCTATCTTAGTGGTAATCCCTGCTATGAGTACTGGCCCTTTGTTTCCCACTTTTAATCCAACACATGCGAGAGGTTTCACCCAATTATCACATACCACTCCACCTGGCTTTACTCCTCCTCAAACCCTTACACCAACTACTTCTGCTCAAGCTCTCCTTGCCTCACTTTCTAAAGTAGTGCCCTCTGCAAGCACCCCTATTTACGCTATTGTTGCAGACCCTCTTCTATCAGAAATGGCTGACTCCGCAATGACAACTCCTTCACCATTCCATCCCATGAGTCCTTCTGCTGATTCACCAATTGAGTTGTGGCAAGTGGTAAGCCCTTCTGTTGGTTCTCAAACCAAGCTTTGGAACGTGCCCCACTTCTCCCTACAAACTATCACTCTCCAAAAAAAGAAATACCCGGGCCCATTAGAATTACCTATCCATATGCCCTACCTTTTGGTGCTCCTTTCACAGGAAGACTAGTTTCGTCACTAGCCGAATTCATGGTGTAGATTGACTGCAGAAAGGAAGCACATGCAAGTAGAATACAAAAGCAGAAGGAAAAGGATGACAGTACTTCTGCTGAGCCGAAAATACAAACTCTTTATGATGAGACCCGACAAGAGCTAAAGTTTGCAACCATGTACTTGAGAGTAACCAAGCCACAAGGGTAGATGTGCCCAAAATACTATGAAATATATGTGGTAGGGCTTGACATGAAGGTGGCCTGACCGCAGGATAAGGTTGAGATTATGGAGGAAACACAATGGGTGGTCACCTCTAACTTCCTTAAAACTGGTAGCTAGCTAAAGAAAAATGATGAGCACCTTAAAGCAGTAATGGAAAGGGCTAGCTTTTTGGAGAAAAAAGAGAAATCCCTAGAGGTGGATGTTGCATGTATGAAAGAAAGGGCATTGGCAGCAGAGAATGAGAAGAACAGACTTCAGGGTGATCTTGTGAAGGTTCATAATATCAACCCTATTATGGTAAATGAGCTACGTACTAAGAATCAAGAGGTGAAACATAATTTGTAGCTAAAGAATGAATAGTTGGAGTGGCTTCACCTTGAATATAGTCAAGGAATAGCATAGAAGAATGAAGCTTTGGAGCACCAAAAAGCTCGATATAAGCAAAGGTTACAAGAAAAAGAGGTTGAATTTGAGGGCCTAAAAGCTCAATTAGAATAAGAGCTTCAAGAGACAATTTCCTCTCTGAATATGCATTTAGCAAATCACTCCCAAGCCGAGAAAAATTGGAATAAAGAAATGAGCAGCTCTATAGAGCAACTGGTGTCCAAGAAAAGGAAAAGGGTAGACTTGGCTGAGGCCATTAACTCAAAAGACGTAGAGATCGCTTCTCTTAAAAGCTCTCTCCTATCCTCTCTTGCATAGCTGGATATTATTCTGTTGGTTAGGTAGTTGTACATTTCTCACTGGGAAAATATTAAAATTTTTTTCCTAGCACTGCTACCCACCCTTCGATTCATCGCCAAAGCATCAAAGCTGAGCTAGGAGGCTCATGATACAATTGAGCAGTTCTCATGATTTATCTTGGAAAAGGTTCTAGAGGCAAAAGATCTGATCACCGAGCTATACTCGATCTCTGATGAAGACCTCACTAGGGCAAGGATTGAGGATCAGGATGCAGCTGCCCAGACAGAAAACAATTTTATCCATTGCGACTCTGCTTTCTAGTGCACTAAAGTGGTTGTGGCTACTCTGAACAATACAATGGATGACATGTGAGAGAGTTTCACCAATTTGAATAGGATGGGTTTGCCGTCCCTATTCTTTGATAATGGCTCTATTGTTACGAGTGAGCAGATTGTAGAAAGAATAGAAGAGAAGGAGAATGATCCAGATGCTTTTAGGGATTTCAGTCATCCTCCCACTGCAACTGACATTGAGGGAGTTATTCATTCACTTGCACAACTACTGTTTCATTGTGAGAAAGGGGTTAGTTTACCTGAGGCGTTGCCTCATAAATAAATGATTGATCTAAGCGAAGCACAAGAGAATTTGTGCAACATAGTAGGACCATTTGAGGATGAATGGTCACCTCTATAGGTGGCTCTTTCCAATCTATGATTCCATTACCTAATGAAATGGCGCTTTGGTTTGTAAACTAGAGAAATTTTGGGTTCTCTATTCCTTAAGCGAAACACCCCTGGTAGTCACCAAAAGCTGTGAATAAATTTTCAATGAGCTCCCTTCAGGTGTTTTTTACTCTAAGTATCATCCAGTGCATCATAAGAAATCCACTTGGCCTTTTATCAAGGTTTCCTTCCCCCTTTGTGTCTACTCTATGCACCCCGAGGGTTTCCCTTCCTTTGCATCTCAGGAATCCCCGCTATGCTTCCATGTGTCGTAGCTGTAGACCATTTTTTATCATTCCTTTTGCTTTCTCATCAGGCTCCACTCGAGTTTCATGAAGCTCTCATTCCCAAAGAAATTTGGTGGGCCCCACAAATTTTGTCTGTGATGCACTCTTGCTATGTGTCTACTCTTTGCAAATCTTTCAGCGAGAGGATGAAATAACGACCACGGGCAGCAAAATGTTGCCATGCGTCTCTTTTGCACCTAGTCGATAATTGTTTCCTCCACTTTTGGATAGAGCTCTGCCCACTCAACATGTGTAGCCTTGGCACAAGTCTTTAGCAGTGAGAGATAAAGGTTCACACGGGCAGTGAAATACTGCCACGTGCCTATTCGGTGGATCTTGTATTCAGGCGATGAATCAAGCCAACCAAATGTTGTGATTGGCCACCGCATGTCATAATCATTTGCACAGGATGGTGAAACTTATCTATTTTAACCTTGTTGGGACCACCCCCATCATTTGTAGGAGATGTACCTGAGCCTATAATAACTGGACGCTTGGTTTCAAATCTTTTATGTTGCAACGACTTGAGGAATATTCTTATTTTTGCATCATTTCCAGGGACCGCAAAATCTTTTTTGTTACTGCTCTTCGAAGCAATGGGAGTTTTATGCTATATATACTTCTCTCTATGGTGAGAGAAGGGTTCAAAATTTTGAAGGAACACTAGTTTTAGGAAAAGACGCTAGACCTTTATTACTGTTTTATTTTATTGCAAAAGACTTTCAAATTGTGCCAATTGTTCTGCCTTTCTATTATTTCATGCTATTTGATTAAACTATAAACTATGATGCTATTTTCTAGACATTCCATTTGAGAAATTCTATAGATATTGAATGCAAGTTTGCTGATCTAGATCATGTCTAATGACTCTTCTTGGCAGTAGGAATGTATGCAATTTTATTTTATGTCAATGAATGGATTGTTTGTGCTTTAATTTTCAATTTCTACTTTTCTGGAACACTACAAATACTAATTAGGCCCTTAGATCTATGATTTATCACACCTATCATTAAGTATTGGCACATTGCCTTAGGTTATACTTTATTTTATTATATTTGTTCCCTTTTCCCTTTCAAAAACCCCATTATAGAAGAAACAAACTTCTCTAAAAACTCGTAGGTCACTCAGTGTAGTGCAAAAGGTCCCCCATAAACTGAGTTTCCCATAAAACACTGTTACCTTGTCAAATTTTGGCATCAATAGTTACAGATGGAGAAAGCATCAAATACCCTATAGGCTCAATATTTATTATTGGAACATGAATTAGAAGGTACCCACTTAAGAGTATTAATGTTTGGTTTTTTTAGGACTTTGACACACATCAGAAGATTCTTCGTTACTCAAACCTTGTTGTGGCATCCAATGTTCATTTGATAAAATATGGGGGTAGAAATTTGAAGAACTTGTGGAAGGTGTGTGAGTCTGACCATGAGGTTATACTTGACACAATATAGAGTAGAGTAGACCTAAATGGTTCATTGCATTAATTTGTAAGTATGAATATTGAATTTTTAAAGTCATATTATTGATATTAATGTATTGCAGTTGATAGTTAGAAATTTTGTTGTCACAATAAAATTTTACTTATATGTTGGTTCAAAATTTCATATGGTATAGGAAGGACTTACTGTCCCTCTTTAACTTAAAGTTTCTCATTTTTTGTTGCTATATTTTTACACATATATAGAGAATATTGGGATAATAATTTGCATATTTATGGTAGGTCTATTTAATCACCATCTTTTGTTGTGTTTCACTATCAATTAAAAATTACATGATGTGTGATGGGGTCATTGTAATCCTCAACATTTAATTTATCAATCCAAGGCGGTGTCCATAGCTATTTGAAAGAGAGAAAGTTGAAAACTAGCTTGACAATCTATTCTACTTGCAGAAATAAATCCTATTTGTATGAAAGGGAACTAATCTAAGGAAAAATTGAAAGAATTGAAAAGGATAAACTAATTCACAATTTCTGGAAATGAAAAGCTTTCTTGGATTCAAATTTAATCTAGAAATCTGGAATTACATTGCTAGAAAATGAAACTAGATCTATCATATTTCCTCAGGTTGAAACAAGCCTTTCTAATCCCCTCCCTTTGATCAAATGATTACATTGTATTTATAGAATTTAGATTATATATCTATCCAACCAATACAGTAATAATGTGGATCCAAGATCATATTTTTGAGGGGTTGTTTACAAAAAATTAAGAAAATTGAAGTTGTTATCCTCCATCACGCCACTTTTATCTCAGTCATTTTCTGACAAGTATTGCTCCTTCGCTGCTATAAATCATAAAAAATACTCAAAAGGGTTTTTATCCCTTCAAATATACTTTCCATATAATTTTGAATTTTTGAATTTCATTGAGAAATGAGGGAGATATCATTGTTTTATTGAGATTGAATTTTTCACAATTTTTGGGCGTCTGATTTGTAGGAAGTCTTAAAGTGTTGAACATGAATGAAGGAATTATTCCTTAGTTCAGTTGACCAAATCATTTTTCCTTAGCATTAATAACATTCTATAATCATGCAACAACATTTGAGTGATGTGGTAACTTGAGTTATCTTTGGTGGAAGAAGGAAGCATGCAATTTAATAATTGTGAGAGATCTTAAAACTCAACATGAAACAAATACTCATCCCATTAATTTAGGAATGACTGATGCTCCATGATTTTTTATGAATTTTGGAGTGTGCTAGGAGTCTTATCTATCTTCTCATTATTTCTTCAAAGCCTTCTAAAGCTTTTAGGAGTTAACTACTTCAAGTGTCTAGAGCTCTCTGTTGCAAGTGTCTATGAAGCTTCTTCTTACCATGAGTTATCTACATTGTATCATTTTAAACACTTCATGGAGACATATTAGAGGAAATTTGGATCACATAGATTACCAAAAATAAACCAAACATTTACTTTATATTTTACTTTAAACAAGCTAATAAACTTTCAATCATTACTCAAATCCACTTTAACACTAATGTATTAGGAGGAAATAGATGATTTTCTTTGATAAAATATGAGAAAATTTATGTTCTCATCAATGTGGTTCCCTTAGTGGTGGAAAATGGTCCATCTTCTTAGGTGTAACAATTTGATATGACATATTTAATATGACCATGTCATTTTGTTGAAGTCTATTTTTATGTATGATGTACACTCTGATACTAATGCAATAGATTTGTACTCATGTGTGGGTGTGTAAGTGTTTTCAAGATCCATTTAGTATAGTGATGAGTCTCTATATGAGTGTAGGTGGGTTTTTGTAATTTCAACATAAGAATGTTAGTGATAATACATTCCCCATTCAATTGGTTGTATATATAAAATCTAAAATTGAAAGCATGCAAGAATATAGATCATGTAACAATGAATATATATTGGTAACTATGATAATAATATAGATAATAGATAATCATAAAGAAATATAATATTTCTCCCAATAAGGGTAAACAAGTATGATATAATGTGTAAGTACATAGGAGACTAAAGCATCAAGGTACATTCACATTTCTAGAAAAAGATGAATCATTTGCAATAATCATATTATTTTTTGTCTTCATTTTATTCTTGATATTTTAAGGTTCTACTCTAAGATAGGGTAATCATGTGCTTCTATTTATTTATTGTTAGTTGTAAATTTCATATTTATCTTATGGCCAAGTTTATCAATAACAATAAATCAAATCATAATCTTCAACACCTGTCATTTAAGCTTTCACTTATAGAAACTAGTTAGAATTTGTAAACCCTAGATTTAAACATCTTATTGGCATTCACAGAAGAAATTTATCTATTCATTCTTCCAAATCCTTCACCACTCTCCATACTCTTTGACTGACTCAAAGATCTTGTTTCACACCCCTGCATGCTAGAACATTTTGAGCTACATTGCACCAACAATTTCTCTTAAGAGACTGAAGTACAAAAGGGCAAACAAATTTGACGAGATGTTACTCAAAAATAATGAAACTTAGAATTTTTTTTTTGAAGGAACGTGATCATGTAGTTCCCCTTTACAATAACCTCTCTTTTTTTCTCATATCTCTAATCCATTTTCTCATGGTGACAAGTTTTCTATCAATGGAAAAGTGTTAGATGCATGTAGTGTAAAGTTGCAAGGTGGTGTGGTTTTCATTCTATTTGTCATGCAGCCAAAATGATAGTTATAGAATGTATAGATGGGTAGGATTACACTAGGTAAGGTCCTATTTTTTACCCAAACATGTCAAAACATTATGAGCTACATTGCACCAGTGGTATCTCTAAAGAGACCAAAGTGCAAAAGGGCAGCAAAATTTGAGGAGATGTTACTCAGAAACCATGGCACTTAGAAAAAATTTAACTGAAGGTATAGGATCATGTAGGTCCCCTCTACAATAAACTCTCTTGATTTTTCAAATCTATGATCCATTTTTCCATGGCGACAAGTTTTCAATCGATGGAAAAAGTGTCAGATACATGTAGTGTAAAGTTGCAAGGTGGTGTAATTTTTTTTTTATTCATCATGTGGTGAAACCAAAAATTCCAACATTTCTAGATGGGTAGGTTTATGTTAGACAAGGTCATTTTTTGCACCCCAACATGTCAGAACATTATGAGCTACATTTCACCAATGATATATCTTAAAAGACCAAAGTGCAAAAGGGTAGAAAATTGTGATGAGTTGTTACTCGAAAACTATGGAACTTAGAAATTTTTTTTCTAAAGGTATATGATAATGTATGGCCCCTCTACAATAACCTCTCTCAGTTTTTCATATCTCTGAACCATTTTCTCATGGTGATGAGTTTTTAGTCAATGGAAAAAGCATCAAATGCATGCAATATAAAGTTGCAAGGTGGTGTACTTTTCATTCTATTCATCATGAGGCCAAACCGATAGTTCCAACACATCCAAATGGGTAGGTTTACACTTGGAAAGGTCTTGTTTTGTACCCCATCATGCTAGAACATTCTAAGCTACATTACACCGGTGATATCTCTTAAGAGACCAAAGTGCAAAAGGGAAACAAACTTTGATGAGTTGTTACTCATAAACCATGGAACTTAGAAACATTATGTCTAAAGGTATAGGATTATGTAAGGCCCCTCTACAAGAAACTCTCTCAGTTTTTCATATCTCCAATCCATTTTCCCATGGAGACAAGTTTTCAGTCAATAGAAAAAGCATCAAATGCATGTAGTGTAAAGTCTCAAGGTGGTGTAATTTTTGTTCTATTTTTTGTGTGACCAAACCGATAGTTCCAAAAAATCAAAATTAGTATTTTTACACTAGGAAAGGTTCTATTTCATCCTCAACATGCTACAACATTTTGAGTTGCATTGCACGAGAGATATCTCCTAAGGAACCAATGTGCAAAAGGGAAAAAAACTTTGATGAGCTATTACTTAGAAACTGTGCCACTTATAAAAATTTCATTTGAAGGCATAGGATCATATAAGTCACCTCTACAATAACCTCTCTTGGTTTTCCATATCTCTGATCCATTTTCCCATGGTGACAAGTTTTTAGTCACTGAAAAAAGTGTCAAATGCATGCAATATAAAGTTGCAAGGTGGTGTAATTTTCATTTTGTTCATCATGCAACCAAAATGATAGTTGCAACACATTTGGATGGGTATTTTTATGCTAGGAAAGGTCATTTTTCTCACCCCATCATGTCAAAACCTTCTAAGCTACATTGCATTGGCAATATCTCTTAAGAGACCAAAGTGCAAAAGGGTAGAAAAATTTGACGAGCTATTACTCATAAACCATGGAATTTAAATTTTTTTTTCTAAAGTTAAAGGATTAGGTAAGGCCTGTCTACAATTACCTCTCTTGGATTTTCCTATCTCCAATCCATTTTCCCATGGTGACAAGTTTTCAGTTGATGGAAAAAGTGTAAGATGCATGCAGTGTAAAGTTGCAAGGTGGTGTAATTTTCATTTTGTTTATCATGTGACCAAAATGATAGTTCCAACTTGTCTAGATGAGTAGTTTTACACTAGGAAAGGTCCTTTTTTGCACCCTAGAATTCCAAAAAAATCTAAGCTACATTGCATTGGTGATATCTCTTAAGAGACCAAAGTGCAAAAGGGCATCAAAATTTGTCAAGCAGTTACTCAGAAATCATGGCACTTAGAAATATTTAGTCTAAAGGTATAGGATAATTTAGGGCCTCTCTAAAATAAACTCTCTCAATTCTTCATATCTTTGATCAATTTTCTTGTGGTGACAAGTTTTTAGTCAATGGAAAAAGTGTTAGATGCATGCAGTGTAAAGTTGCAGGGTGGTGTAATTTTCATTCTATTCATCGTGTGACCATACCAACAGTTCTAACACATTAGGGTGGGTATTTTTATGCTAGGAAAATACTTTTTTCACAGCCCAACATGTTGAAACATTCTAGACTACATTGCACCAACAATTTCTCTCAAAAGACCAAAGTAAGAAAGGGAAAAAAACTTTGACGACCTATTACTCAAAAGCCATGGGTCTTACAAACATTTTGTTTGAAGGTATAAGGTCATGTAGGATCTCTCTATAATAACCTCCCTCAATTTTTCTTATATCCAATTCATTCCATTGTGGAAACAATGTTTTAGATGTTCCAAAAAGTGTCAGTTACATTTAGTAGAAAGTTGTTGAAAGGCATTGTTTACATTCTTCATCTTCTAGGGGTAAACCAACAATTAAAACATGTTGGGGTGGCTATAGAATAATTCCAATTTATGATTTTTGGTCAATGTAGGTATCTTTATAATCTTATGATTGAATAATCTACACTAAAGAACTAGTCTCCTTTTTTTCTTGAACTCAATGTAGTAAAAAATGTTTTGTTCAATATAGGAAAATATTTTTTTGAGATGAAGGAAAGTGTGGGCATGAAGAATATGTCTCTAAATTTGAAGTGCAGGTTTGACCAACTAGAGTATGGGTACTTGAATGGATGGGTACTTGAATAAAATTATTGGAAACGTAGTGTAAAGTGTTTGAAATTTGTCTTGATTAAAACTTGATTCCATAACTATATGCCAAAATATGTCATCGAAGACCAAAAACACATATTGGTGTATGAAAGTTAATAATTAGCCAAAAAATATAGGTTAAATTAATGTGAAATAAGTTATGAAGTTAATATGCATCAACATACCACATATATCACTAATTATGATGTCTCTATGTGAATAGTAAACTTAAATATGAAATTTCTACCATGCACTATCAATAAATGGTTATATCCTTAATATTTTGATATACATACAAGTTTCCAATATAACCATCACTACTACTTCCTCATGGTAGCACAAACAAAAATAAATTTACTTATAAATACATGTGGTTACTTCATCTATAATTTATAAAGCTATAATGCTTGTAGATTATGCCACATGAACTCTAGTCTTATTGCAAGTATTCCTACATTGTTGTTCATGCTTCTAAGGTGCCACATGAAAAATAGCTACGTAAACTCTTTCCTTGATCAAGTAGCTCTTAGATTTTGTGCTAAATTTCATCCTTATCCTCAATAGATTTATGATACAATGATCTACTTCAGAAAGGGAATTGAATAACCAATTGGTTTGATTTTGTACTATAAATTATTTTGTGAATACTTCTGAAATTTATAAAGACATCTTCATCCTATATTAGTACATTTTCAAGCATCTATTATTGTGATAGAGAAGATGCATGAGTGAGAAAAGTTATTGCTTGTGAGCTTGCCTATGCAACATCTCTAAGTAGACAATAAGAAGTAGGAATTTTTGTATATTATCAATGTTATAACATTATTTAGTAGAGAACAAGCTTTTTTTTCATATAATTTAGACTTTTTGAGGTCAAAATATTATCATTTGATTCATAATATCCACTATTGGGGTCTGGAATGGTAGATATCTTCCAAGAATTATATCACAAACTTCTAGAGGTATGAGGTCACATTTAATAATATCTTGCTCATTTTTATTTTCCTTGATTCATAAGCACTTTTGATTGGAGCTATGAACCGGTGAGGCCAAATATGGGGGACCTCATCCCCATCATCTCTCCTCCATCTCTCTTCTTCCTTTCTGCCTCCATCTCCTCTTCTAATTCTCTTTTTCCCTCCTCTTTTTCCTCTATCTCCTACTCCCTTGTCTCTACTCCTCTCCTTTTCTCCTCCAACTTACCTCCTCCTCTCTTCCTCCTCTCCTCTACTCTATTGCCTCCTTTTCTCTACTGTCATTGCCTTCCTCCAACCTTACTGTTGTCACCTCTTTGCATCCATTGCTTGCCTCCTTTCTCCTCTTATTTGCTTCAACTCCTCCTTCCAAATGATTTTTGATGTCTCCATCTTCCTCCTCCTCTTTCTTCTCTTCCTTCTTCTTTCATCCGCTTCTCTCCTCCTCCACACCTCCCATTCTCTCCTTTGTTTATCCTCCTCCATCATTTTCTCTCCTTCGCCACACCCCCAACTCTCTCCTCTCCTCTCCTCTCCTTTTGCTCTTTCCTCCTTACTCCACCAATCCTCCTTTAGCTCGCACCTCACCCTCCTTCCACCTTTCACATAGCATCACGTTGCACTACAACCTCTATCATCCATCCACCTCTCTCTCCACCATCGTGTCCTCTTACTTCTTTCCTCCTACAAACCTCCTAGATTATTCTATCTTCTAGTTCCTCTACTCCTTTATCACCTTCACCTCTAGCAATTGCCTCCTTCGTACTTGCAAACCTCCTCATCCATATCCTTTCAATTTTTGCCAACCGAATGCCAAAATTCTTCTTTGTTGATCTATCCTTCGACCGCCTTCCACACTAGAGTCTTTCACCCTTTGTGCGATGGGAGTTGGGGTGTTTTGAACCTATGACACCCTATCAACAAGGCTTGTGACTTAATAGTCACACTACGGGGTGAACCAATGTCTTGCTCATTTTTAGTTACATACTTGGAAGTGCATTATACAATTACATGAATTTCCTTACCATGCTACAATGATCCTAGAGAGTATGGGCTTAGATGTGTAGTGGTAAAGAGACCTCGGTGTTAAATTTGATCATGCATTATTATATTCATATGATTGATGATGTCAATGATGAAATGGCTAGGTTTTCAATTCACCCAATAGTTCATATTTACTTTATCATGTTCAAACATTAAATATTTGAAGTAAACAATCTACAAATATCCATTGAAGCATGGATTTATAATGTAAATATGGACACCATCAATAAAAAATATGTCTATTAACCAAATATCCATATAGGCATACATCAATATATGTCTATATAAGTATAACATATATACAAAATAGTTATATAGGCTTACAATAATGCCATATAGGCATACAACAAAGAACCCCAATAAAAATTCATTCCCCTCTAGGTGGAGAAAATAGATCACAGGTGGCCTTTGATTGTTAAGGGGATGGAGATGCATATGATAGTGGTTTACTTCAAACTCAAGGGTTTTCATCCTATTCAATTCTTCATGGAGCTTTACCTATTACAATAAAAAGTATAGATGTTAATATATAAATATTACATTATAGAAAATGAATTATTTAGCAAAATAATCACTTACTACTGCCAAATGATCTCTCTCCTTGTTCACAACAATGACATGCTCCACAATGGTCAAGTGGGAAAGGGTGTGAGTAGGGAAATTAAAAATCCTTTGGAATTGAAAAGGGTGATGGTTCTAATCAAAATGATGAAGATGCTACTTTTTGTTTGCTGGTGGCGGTGGCTGGATGTTGTTCCTATTGTTTGACTTGTGTTTTTTTTTTCCTTACTATGTCGACAATGAGGGGATGTGGTGGCTCATGTCTATATCTCAGGTGCCTTGTTGTGTTGGTAGTGAGGGCCTGATTAATTTTTTGCTACTGGAGGTCATTTTCCTTCCTCTTTATTGGTCTTGGCCTACTGGGGCCCTGTAGTGTATACTTTGGTTGGTTCATTTGAGGGTTCCCTTCCTTGCATGCTTTATCTAGTTTGGGATCTTTGTGAGTAGGAGTTGCAATAGCTGCAAAAATTTGTTTCCGTCTATAGCTAATGAGGATGGAATCTCTAATACTAATGTATATGATGATGGAAATAGCCTTTGTGTCCGCTACAGACTTGAGCGCCAAAGCTCGGGTTTGAATTTTGAAGGCAACATTGAGGGTGAGGATGTTGATCCTAACAAGAGGGGTCTGGTTGTTGTTGAGGTTGTGTTTTCCCCTATGGTGTGGTTGGTGCTATGGAGGGTGGAGTTTGTGGTCTTGAGAGTGCCTTTATGGCCTTGTTTGAAGCTAGTTGATGCTAGTGTGTTTGTTGGGTATGTATTGTTACAAAGCCCTTTTTCTTCTTTCAGTTATGAGGAATGTGTTCCTCTTTCTATTGTGTTTATTGATGCTTTGGTGTAGAGGTTTTTCTTGGCCTTTGTGGCCATCAAAGCTAGCTCAGGCTTGCCTTTGTGGTGCAGGAAGAATGGGAATGAGAATGACAATACAGGGATGTATTATGGTTTTGCTAGTGAAGTCTTTGTGGTTGTTGTTGATGCTAGTTTAGTGTTAGCTCATGGCCTCCTATGTTCGCTAGCCCCTTCAAGGTCTCTGTTGGTTGTGGTGTGGGTGAGGGTTGATCTTTGTCCTCATGTTGTGTTGGTGTCTCACAGGTGTTGGTATGTTGCTCTTGTGCCTTTGGGGTTTAAATTTTGGGTTGTTGTGTGGATTCTGTTCCACACTCTTTCAGTCCTTACTTTCTCCTTGGCGGTGGGGAGTTTCTTGACTCTCTTGTTGAAGGGAGTTCTTGGTCTTTGTGATGCTTTTCTCATTCTTCTACTGTATCATGGGGTTGTGATGAGTGCTTTCCTTGGCTCCATTTTCCCCTACCCTTGTGGCCTTTATGTGTGCAAGGTTTTGGGTTGTTTTTGGGCCAAGGCTTGTACTTGGTTGTTGACTAGTTTTATTTGGATTTCTAGTCTCTTGTGGAAGGTTTTTCTATTATGGATTATGGAAGTTATGGCTTACCATGACTATGCCAAGTTGGATAGGGTACATATTCCCCTCTATTCTACTTCTGGATGTGGCTACAAGGTGGTTTTCTTGAAGCTAGGGTGTTTTTGGTGACCATGTCTTTGCTTACAGTTAGTTGTTGTTTGTAGAGTTGTTTAGTGGGGGCTATCTTGAAATCTCCTTTGGGGATCTTACTAGCTCAAAATACCCTATTGATTTTAAGGGTTAATTGTATGTTTGTCACCCTTTCTTCTTTTCTTCATTCTCTCCTTTTGGGTCCTCAAATTATGGCTCCTTTAGAGGTGGAGTTTTCTCCTTTTAGAGGTGGAGGTTGTGGACTTCGGGAGGTGGATCCTACTCCTATAGAGGTGGAATTTAGTTTAGTTGATGGGGATTGTTGTTGCTGCAAGGTTTATTGTTGTTTGTGGCTATGGTTTTCCTTCAAACTCTCTTATTAAGGTGGAGATTTTTTGGATTGCTAGATTAGTGGATTTGATGCTTCAACTTATGTTTTCTCTTCTTGTCTCCTATAGAGGTGGAGATGGAGTTTTTGGTTGGGTTAGCCTTCTTTGGCTCATGGCCTTTGTTAATTTTTGTATTTGACTTAGGACTGTTGTTGGTCCTTTGAGTTTTGTTGCTCCTCGTTACTTGGTAACCAGGTGTTGGTTGTAAGTTTGTTGTGTTTCTGTGGTGTGAGCGCTATTTTTGTTTCTCTATTTTGTTGGAAAATTATATGACTTTGGTGTTTGGTAGCTTCATTTTTGTTCAAGGCTCTGGGCCCTTTCAAAACCCTACTTGTATCTTCATGTAAAGGTTACAACACCCTGTAAATGCTACTTATAAAAAAAAATGGCATGCTTAGGTGGTGGTGTTCCAAAGTTCTATAGATACCATCCAAATATAAATAAAACTAAAAAATCAATAATCATCTAATTTTTCAATAATAAACAACTATAACAACAAATGTAATTTGAAATTTACTAATCTTCTTCATACCCCCATCAAGGCATCAATATTCCTATTGTAGTAGAGGCACCATGCTCCATTACCCTATCAACATCCAAAGGAGTCTCTACTTGCATCATCTAAAATTAAACAACATTATTCAATTACAAAAAATAGAAGAGTGATGCAAGTCATGGCTTATAATGTATGAGATAGTCAACAAATTTTTGAGTACTTATTGAACTATATATTGCTTCAACAATTTGCATGTTTCACAAGGAAAATTTCAAAGTAAAGGAAAGCCACAAGATGATATTCCTAGGGATGATCATATCATGCAAGTAATGGAAAGTATCATGATTACATAAATAATTCATGCAAACCTTTATTGATGTGAAGTGTGAATATTTTTTGAAGTGGGGATAATATTTTCTTGCACTGTGAAATCATTCATCACTAGAATTGTCAGAGGAATTGAATTCACCTGAGAAGAATTCCCTTGAAAGGCATTTAGTGGAAGGTGGTATGTGTGTGCCTAGAGAAATGCCACTGCATAATATTTCTCTTTTATATTCACATCCATGCTTGTGCAAAGACAGTTTGAGTTTTGGTATATAGCCCTCAGGAGAATTCGGTCACACTTATGCCAAAATTCATGTTTAATGGCATTGTAAATTTATGCAAACCCCTAGTGTTTTTTAAGATATTTCCTAGGGAAGATCCCTCCTACAAATCCCTTCCCTTTATAGATTTCATACTCTTGAACACCCCTTAAGACGAAATTGTCAACCAAGAACTCATCCTTCACAAATTTTTCAATAATTTCTTCTAAATCACCAAGCGACTAAAGTAATTCGAATAAATTTGAGAAGAAAATAGAAATAACTTGAGAAGGAAACAATGCTCTTCTCACTCGCGGACTGGTAATCTCTATCCCCAACATTGTACACACACATTCCTCAAATCTCGAGTAGTCCAAGTTGAATATTATCTTTAGATATTCATGTGACAAGTATTCAATTCATTAAACATTATTCAAATATGGAATACTATTTGTTATTGTTAAATTATAAAGTCTATATTACCTAAGTTAAAATTCGATGACCATTTATACTAGCAGGTGTTACCATTGAAGCTCCAAGATTAACCTATTCAACACCCAAAATGAGATATAAGAATACCATTGATATAGCATTTAGCTATTCACGTGTAATATTTAAAATTATTTAGTAGTTACATACCTCCACAATACATGTGGTCATGTAATAGGGAGGTGGAGGATGACTGAAAATAGAGTAAACACTATGAACTTGAAATTTTAATATAATCATTCAAATAATTTAGTTAATCTTTCATTTCAAAAATGAAATTTAATGAATTAAATTCAATGAACTTTCTAATATTTATTTGACTATCAAGGCCAAATGCCTCATGAAGGAGGGTAGCTATCATTTCCATTTGATCAGATATAGATGTACCTTGGTCACCTACATCCTGACTATCCATGGGATCATAGCCATAGGGTGACCTACAAGCCTAAAAAATATGAGGTTGAACTCTTCTCCTCAAATATTGGCCTCACTCACCATGTGCTAGAGAATTGGTATGTTGTATGAGGCTCTAGGTCAGGGAACCAATCAACTACAATGTATCAACCTCAACACTCTCCTTCACAAAGAAAGGGATAGAAACATGCTAATATGATGGTCTAGAAAGTTCTCATCTTGCTAGCCACTGTGCATTAATAAGTCTTGTTGTGTGGTCTCACAAAACACCCCAAGATTATTATGACTTGGGGACCCTAAGTGAAAAACTAACACTTATGGCAGTTGTTGGCTAGTTGAAAAGATCACCAGAAGTGAAAAGCAAAAGGAAATCTTTTTTTTAAAAGAGTACTTCATATTTCAATTATTTTGGGTATCGGATACCAAGAACCAAGAATGTTAGAAAGGAAAAAGGTAATGCAAGTGTTAAGAAAATTGTTCTGGTACGATAGTCAAGGTTTGGTAAAGATGGAAGTTTTGGTAAAACTGAAGTCCGCGAAAATCATGGGTAAAGTTGAATACTGGGTATCGGGTACCAGGTAACGATGCAAATTAAAGTTTTAAAATTTTCAGGTTATCTAAGAAGTTTGATAGTTCGTAACCCAGTATATAAAAGCATGATTATGCAAGAATTTACATATGATTTTCTTGAAATTGTGTTATTTATGATGGATTTATATGATAATGAATTAATGTTGGTTTTATTTACATGATATTGTTATAAATTTTTTTTTTTAAGTGATTTAATAGATGGAATTTGTGATTGTAGGAGAAGCAGATTGTGATGTAGAGTTCAAGTATGGACGATTAGGAAAACTAAAGTTGTAGAAAAATCCTATGGTGTTACCAGGTTCAACAATACAATTTGTAGGCTTAGGTAGGAATAGAGTTTGTTGCAAAGAAATACCAGCTACCAAGAAACTGGGACTCTAGATTTTAAGCATGCAACAAAGAAGAGTACTCATTCCAAGATTACTCATTCCTAGAATTTTCAAATTGAGATTGAAATTGAATGTAGGAATGGAAATTCCACCTGAGCATTCTGAATGTATGGGAATTTCCTACATTCTATTTGAGCAGATTTGTTTTCTTCCAAGAAGGAAGCCTGATAAATAAAAAAGATAAAAACCCAAAGGACTTCAGTGTGCAGATGGGTTTGAACTTCATTGACTTTTTTTGCAATTCTCTTACCAGTCACCATATTCCATGTGCCTTGATATGATTCATCCCTTGGATTTCTTCTCATGTATTTGTCTTATCCTACCTGTGTCTTACTTCTATAAAATGTTAAAAGGCACAAGACAACTTAGAGGGGGGGTAAATCAATTGTCACCAGATTCAATTGTAAAACTTCAAACACTTGTCAACTTCACAACCACACTATTTTGTTATTAAGTATGAACATGAAATGTAGATAACAAAAAGTAAAATCAACACAATGAACACCAGATTTTAAGTGGAAAACCTAATAAGGGAAAAACCACGGTGATTATTAACTCACAATATAAAGTGATAGAAAAATTGAATACAAGGGGCTCACTGCCCAGAATAGAACTCACTATCCAGATACAAAGGATCACTACCTATAGAAAGGACTCACTATCCAAATATAAAGGATCATTGTTGGTGTAATTGATTATTAATTACACTTTGCATAAGTTTACTTAGGCTTTATTTTAATTCCTAGGTTATAGGTATTATCCTTATCTTATCGAGCTATCTTGTTGCTCAAGATAAGATTAGGTTTATGCATCTTTTCTTTTATAAAGCAAATTATCTCTTGTAATATTTTGTACTTCGAATATATCAATTTACACATCTTTTGAAAATCTTTACTTTTTCATTTTTCTCTTTTGTGGAAGGTGATTTTTCTAGTTTGCAATCTGATCTTGGTTTCTAACATGGTATTAGAGCCTCGATTTGCAGCCCCTTCTCAGCCTTTTTGGAGGAACACATTGCAGAGCTCGTTCGAGGTCCCTCAAGGGTTTCATTCGTTGAGCATCATTATGTAGTGTCTTGGATAAGATCAGGGTTTTCCATTGGATTCAAAGCACTGGAAAAATTCAGAAGTGGCTTTTATTTTATTCATTTTCATCACCGTTTGCCAGATCTGCGAGGGTTTCCAACTTAGTGATTTTTCTGATAGATCTGAGGGTCGCTTGATTTTTGGAGCACTTTGGGCCCAAATGAACATCATCGTTGGATTCGTAGCGCCCAAAAACCCCTATTTCCATATAAAGTTTGTCCGATTTGGACATAATCATCCGGAGAGGCAAAATTTTTTTACCCAAGGGCCGTATGGCCCCCAGGCAAAGTTTTCGAGGTTCAAATTTTGAAAAAAAAGAAATAATAATTAAAAAAAAAAATCATGGTTTTTTTGCGCAACTAGTTCTTTTTTGCAGTGCCGCTTCTGCACCATTGGGCGGCCACTGCAGCTCCACCTACGGACCACCTCTGCTCACCTGTGCTGCTCATACCACGGTTCTCCACCGACCTCCTCTGCCAATGCCCCGCTTGACCAATTCCCAGCCCCCACATGCTTATTTGACTTTTCAAAGGTTCTATCGGTGACTGAGAGCCGAGATCCGCCCCGACCGACTGTTCATAGCACCCGACCCAGTCACGTGGGTGACCGAGGGCCGCGCCCAGTGCCCAACCGACATTCTCCAGCACTAGCCCCAGTCATGTGGGTGACCAAGGGATCCACCCTAGTAGCCAAACACCCAGCCCCCTAGTCCACCCAGGCAACCAGGGGCTCTATTTTTTTAGCCCCTGAGGGCTCTAGAGGACCTTATTGGGCGAATCGGACATTTTTGGAGCAATTTCATGGAAATAGGTGTAACTTGGGCATACATCGTCCTTTTTTTGCAAACAAGATATTGTCAGAAAGAGGTTTCCAAGCTCTACGCAATGGTGTAGGTATGATTTTCTGGTTTTTCCTTTTTGATATCTTTTTCAGCCTCGGAAGTCAGATGTTTCCATTTTCACTTCGGGACACATATCTTTTGACTCGCTTATCCATTTTTCACGATTTTCACGGCATTGGAAAGCTGGTTTCAGCCTCTATGCAGATCTAAAGTTATTTATAGAATATGTATACCTTATTTTATGCATGCATTCATTTTTGTTTCGTGCACTAGGTTTGCATTTTCACTTATGTTTTGTAGCTTTGCATTCTCTCCTTTTGCAATCATTGGGTATTGTAATAACGAACTGATATAAAGTTCCATTAAGGGGGGTTCTTGCATCCATATTTTGTATTGGTGACAACTCACATGAGTTTGTCTAGTTTCCTGTTGTTTCCTTTTAGCTTCTTTCTTTCTTAGCTAGACACATCTTTGGTTTGCTTCGGTTCACACTTCACATTGGGATTTTATAGTTCTTGATCCGCATTGGTTCAAATATTTCTCATTTGAGGGCCATGCTTTTATGGTTAATGTTCCAGAATCTTGATGGTACTCATCCTATGGGAAGTTTTAGTTTCAGTTTAGCATTGGCTTCGAGAGACACAGCTTCTAGATTTGTCATCATTATGGGTCCTTTCATCCTTTCATCTACTATTGCTTACAAATTCCAGGGTTGATCCAGTATGTGAGTTTCTAGTGTTCCTTGGCATCGAGTCTTCTGTTTCATTGGTGATTCCAGTATGGTATTTTGCAAACAAAAGTATCTTTCCTTGCTTGCCGGATTTGGGGTTCTAGTGTTGCTTCTTCAGAGTTCTTCCAGTGCTTCTTCGTAGTAGTTTATCTCACTGAAGGGGGGGTTTTTCTCACTAGGTTTTCTCTCTCTTTGCACTTGTACATGAGTAGCTGATCAGGCCTTGTTTGCTGAACTCATATTTGTATAATAATATGCTTCTCCCTAAGTTTCACTTATGGGGGGTGTTGGTGTAATTAATTATTAATTACACTTTGCATAAGTTTACTTAGGCTTTATTTTAATTCCTAAGTTATAGGTTTTATCCTTATCTTATCGAGCTATCTTGTTGCTCAAGATAAGATTAGGTTTATGCATCCTTTCTTTTATAAATCAAATTATCTCTTGTAATATTTTGTACTTCGAATATATCAATTTGCACATCTTTTGCAAATCTCTATTTTTTCAGTTTTCTCTTCTGTGGAAGGTGATTTTTCTAGTTTGCAATCAGATCTTGTCACTACCTACAAAAAGGACTCACTGTCCAATAAGGAGGCTCACTACCTATAGATACAAAAGATAATAGAAAGATCCACAATAGTAATTTACACACATCTACAACCTTGATTAGAAGATTGCAAAAACTTTCAACTCACTGCTTTCAGGAATCTAACACAATGAAGTACTACTACCTCAACTCACTTTTGCACAACTCTGATCTTCAATTGTGGCTTACTTTGTTACTTTTCATCATCTAATCCTTCACATCTCAACTTTTATTTATACCATCTTCAACCTTAGAAACATTCTCCAAGGTCGATCACATAGGGTTCATTTCTAAATTCAAACTAGGTCAAAACTCAACATTCCCATGGTGGAAAATAATGAGAGTGGACCAATTATATGCTTAACCAAGACCAAAAGCAACATCTTAGATCAACCACACACTTCCTTAATTAAATTTTAAATTCTTCATATGAAGTGTAGTCACCAAGTCAGCCAAACCTAATGAAAACACAAATGAACATTGAATTACATGCTTTCCAAAAAGAAGATAACACATGGATGATGTAACACACTTCATCATGCATGAGAACACATCTTCATTACTTCCAAATACATTCACAAAAAGTGTAACAACCTTCAAATACATAACTCTTTCCAATATTCCATCCAGACTATGCAATCCCACACAACAACTCTGAATATCATCTTTTGAAGCACCAAAACTCAAACATCTCTGCCAAAACCTAGAGAACATCATTACAAGACATATTCCAGATTTGCAAGACCTGAAACAAAACAGTGGAGGACTGTGAAGCAGAAACATTTCTCCTAGTCCATAGATAACCAACTCTACCAAAACACTTCACACACCGGTGAACATAATTTTCACCTTCCATCAAACTAGCAACAACAAATTAAGAGATATCACCAATAGATCACCAAAAACAAGCATTCAAATCTGCTTGAGCATAGGATCAACATGGAATAAATGCATAGAACATACTAGAGCACATTCTGGACACATACATAACTCTAACTTCACTCTTTATTAATTTTCTCAAAAGCACTTGGTAACCCATCATTTTAGCACATCTACAACATCATAAGGATAGCTCCATGTACTCACAACATTTGAACAACATCTCAACTATACATGCACAATCTACAACATTTTGAATTGTGTTGACATCAATGACAACATTAATAAAAACACCACCAAACTTGCTCATACTTGCAAAAATCTCCCCCTTTGTCATTGATGGAAACACATTATGTGAAAAACCATCAAAGCCCACATTA
Source organism: Sequoia sempervirens (assembly GCA_007258455.2). Lineage (NCBI taxonomy): Eukaryota > Viridiplantae > Streptophyta > Pinopsida > Cupressales > Cupressaceae > Sequoia > Sequoia sempervirens. Next base: position 60,899,825 of record VDFB02252616.1, read on the forward strand.
TCCTTTAAACACCCTACACAATATTTTGAGAGAACACCTTTTCTCTTTATATTTTACCATTTTTCACATGACTCTCTCTCCCCCTTTGACATCAATGGCAAAGATCAAAATATTTGATCACTCCCCCTTAGGATTGCACCCATTCAACTCATACTACAATGATGAAAACTTTCTACTCCCCTTGTGAAGTAGACACATTCATTCTAAGTCTAAATAAATGAAGAATATGTGGATCCACTAGACTAATGCACCTCCATGTGTAGCTAGTTCAGAGGGAAAATGACCCCCAACCTCTCCCTAAGATACTCAAAAGTATGCTTCAGTAGAACCTTAGTGAATATATTTGCAATATGTTCATTTGTTGGCACATACTCCAACCTGACTTTGTTCTCCAACACCTTCTTTCTCAGGAAATGATATTTGATAGATATATGTTTTGTTCTTGAATGCATTACCGGATTCTTTGAAATTTTTATAGCACTTGTATTGTCACAAAAATAGGAATAGGCTCATCACATACCACACCAATATCTTTTAGAGTTTGCTTCATCCAAAAAACCTATGTGCAGAAAGATGCTGCAACAATATTCTCTACTTCTGCAGTGGATAAAGAAACCAAGTCCTATTTCTTACTTAACCAAGAAACTAATCTTTCACCAAGAAAGAAAACACCTCCACTAGTACTCTTCTGGCCATCCACACAACCAACCCAATCTGCATCGGTATAAGCACTTAAAGTGAAACCAACATCCTTAGGATACCATAAGCCATAATCTGGTGTACATTTAAGATATCTGAATATCCTCTTTACAACTGTAACATGTGCTTCTTTAGGATCTGCTTGAAATCTGGCAACTAAACATGTTGCATGCATGATATCTGGTCTGGTAGCAGTAAGATACAATAGTCCACCAATTACATCTGATCACCATATTAGTACTAAGTGGTTTAGAGTAATCCATTCCAAACTTCTTTAAAAACTCTTTCACATACTTAGATTATGAAATTAATATCCCTTTATCATTTTGATTTACTTGAAGACCAAGAAATAAATTCAACTCACCAATCATGGACATTTCAAATTCTTTTTGCATTTCCTCTGCATATCTCTTACACATACTTTCATTTCCTCCAAAGATGATATCATCAACATATACTACTACTATCAAAATTTTGTTACCTTTCAATTCGAAGTAGAGATTGTTGTCAGCAGAGCCTTTGCTAAATCCTTGTTGTGTCAAGTATCTATCCAATCCTACATACCATGCTCTGGGAGCTTGTTTTAGTCCATACAATTCCTTCTTTAATTTACAAACCATATCCAGTTTGTCTAATAACTGAAATCCTTTAGGTTGTTCCATGTATACTCTTCCAATTCACCATTTAGAAATGTAGACTTAACATCCATCTGATATACCTTGAAATCCCTGTGGGAAGAAAATGCAAAAAACATCCTAATAGCTTCCATTCTTGCTACCAGGGAAAATGTCTCTTCAAAGTCTATGCCTTCAACTTGTGAGTATCCCTTGCATACAAGTCTTGCTTTGTTTCTCATAGCTTCACCATTTTCATTCAACTTATTCTTGGACACCCACTTTGAATGAATTACATTATTATTCACGGGTCTAGGAACTAGTTCCCATGTCTGATTCTTCTCTATTTGCTGCAACTCTTCTTTCATAGCTCTAACTCAACTTTCATCTTCACATGCTTCACATACAAACTTAGGTTCAATTTTGGAAATTAAGCACAAATTTACCTCAGCTGTTACCTTACTTCTTTCCTTCACAACTTCACTCTCATCTCCAATTATTTGTTCTTCCAGATAATTCTTTTGGACATACTTAGGAGTATTAACAACAAGTTCTGGAGTTTCTTCTTCTTCAATTTTTTCTTCTTCTTCTTCCTCCTCCTTATTCTCTTTAGGTACTTTTCTATAGATAGGATCATCAGGTTCAACTTCACTTATCTCAATGGTTTTGTGCATATCTTCATCAACCTTCACATTAAAACTCATCCTTCTTGTTCTTTGAATCACTTTTTCTTGCACATTTTCTAGAGTTAGCAGACACAAATTTACTCTCCAAAGCTAAGAACAAGCATTCACTATCATCATTCTCATAATCAGATTCATCATCAGAGATTCCAGTTTCTTGTCTAACATAGTACAACCTTTTTTATTTCTTATCCTTTCTATCTTTATGATCTTTTTTCTTCTTATGTATAGTTCTATTTGGACATCTTGAAGCATAATGACCAATATTACCACAACTAAAACATTTAAAGGGAAACATACCTTTATAATTATTGGTACCTTTCTTCAAATTCCTTGTAAAGTTTGCTTCCAACTCATCTAAACCATCACTATTGGGATCACCTTCAATCTTTGTTTCTTTAAATGTTGTTTATGTCTTTTCCTATTTCTTTCCAAACTTTCTCATCTCAAATATAGTCAAGGTGCCAAATAGCTCTTCTTTAGTATATTTCTTAGGATCATATGTTTTCTCAATAACTGAAACTTTGTCACTGCAACATTATGGTAGAGTCATTAGAATCTTCTCAATTATATCTTCATTAGTCAAAGTACCTCCTTGATTTCTAACTTCATTTGTTGCTAGATAAATTCTCTAAAAATAGCTTGCAATATATTCTCCTTCTTCCATTTTCATATTCTCATATCTATGCTTTGTCATCAACTTCTTTGTTAATTTCACTCTATCATTTCCTTCATAAAGATCTTCCAACTTCTTCCAAACTTTGTAAGCAATGCCCATAGAGATAACTTTTGTTCGTTCAGTCTTGGATAAAGCACTGTAAAAAGCATACTGCACTTTTTCATTCTCCTCATAAGAAGAAACCTCATCGGCAATAGTAGGACCACTCACTGGAGCAACATACTTCATCTCATGAGCCTTCCAGGTCTTGTAACCAAGAGAGATAATATATCCTCTCATCTACACTTTCGAGTCACTGTAATTAGATACATTGAATATAGGGATCACAAACTTATGTGCCATCAAATCTTCTTAAGTGGTTAAGCTCTACACCAAGGAACCAAATCTCTTATAAAAATTGTTAAAAGGCACAAGACAACTAAGAGGGGGGGTGTATCAATTATCACTAGATTCAATCACAAAACTTCAAACACTTATCAACTTCACAACCACACTATTTTGTTATTAAGTATGAACATGAAATATAGATAATAGAAAGTAAAATCAACACAAGGAACACTAGATTTTACACAAAATACCCAATAAGGGAAAAACCATGGCGAGGATTAACTCACAATATAAAGTGATAGAAAAACCAAATACAAGGGGCTCACTTCCTAGAATAGGACTCACTGTCTAGATACACAGGCTCACTACCTACAGAAAGGATTCACTATCCAACAGGGAGGCTCATTTCCTATAGATACAAAAGATAATAGAAAGATCTACCGCAATAATTTACACACATCTGCAACCTTGATCAGAAGATTACATAAACCTTCAGCTCACTACTTTCAGGAATCTAACACAATGAAGTACTACTGCCTCAACTCACTTTCACACAACTTTTCTCTTCACTTGTGGCTTGCTTCATTAATTTTCATCATCTAATCCTTCACATCTTGAATTGCATTTATACCATCTTCAACCTTAGAAACATTCTCCAAGGTCAGCCACATATGCTTCATTTCATAAATTTAAACTAGGTCGACAACTCAACATTCCCACGATTGAAAAGAATGAGAGTGGACCAATTAAACACTTAATCAAGACCAAAAGAAACATCTCAGATCAACCATATGCTTCCTTAATTAAATTTCAAATTCTTCATATGAAGTGTCGACACTAGGTCAGCCAAACCTAATGAAAACACAAATGAACATTGAAGTACACAATTTCCAACAAAAAGATAACACACAGATGATGTAGCATGCTTCATCATGCATGATAACACATCTTAGATACTTCTAGATACATCTGCAATAGGTGTAACAACCTTAAAACACATAACTCTTTCCAATAGTCCATTTGAACTATGCAATCCCAGACAACAACTTTGAAGCTCATCTTCCAGAGCACCAAAACTTGAACACCTTTGCCAAAACCTAGAGAACATCATTATAAGACATATTCCAGATCCAAAAGACTTGAAACAAAACAATGGAGGATTGTAGAGAAGAAATATTTTTCCTAGTCCATAGATAACCAAATTTTCCAAAATAGTTCACACATTGATGAACACAACTTTCACCTTCCATCAAACCAACAACAATAAATCAGGAGATATCACCAACAACAAACCTTCAAATATACATGAGCATAGGATCAACATGAAAGAAATGTGAAGCACATACTAGAGCACATTCTGAACACATACATAACTCTAACTTCACTCTTTATTAATTTTCTCAAAAGCACTTGGTAACGCATCATCTCAGCACATCTGCAACATCATAAGGATAGATCCATGTACTCACAACATCTCAACAACATCTAAACTATACATGCACAATCTACAACATTCTAAATTGTGTTGATTATCAACAAAAAAATTAATGAAAACACCACCAAACTTGCTCATACTTGCAACATAAAAGGCCAAGGGATGCCTTTTTTTAAATTAAGTTCAAAATTTGTGGATGTTAGAAGAGCCAAAACTTCTCTAAGTTTTGTTCTTTTTTCCTATTTTCTGAATCATTCTGGACTAAAAAAATTTATGCATATAAAACTTAATCAATATCAAAGCCAATTTGATAGCTACCTATCTCATGTATTTTAGTGGTTGGTTTTGTTAGTTCAGCTGAACAAGATTGTATGCTATGTCATTTAAGGGTGCATACAAAACCTACTTGGTGTCCAAACTAAAACCCCCTTCTTTAAAATCTCACATCATTTTATACCTAGTTGTGAAGCAATCTAGTGAAGTATAAAGTAGTTTTCTTTGATTTGATTAAATCTTGGGGCATGCATGGAGAATAGCTAGAAGAAATTTTATTTTCAGTATTTTTTATGCTTTATTTTAGATTAGATGTTTAAATTTCTGAAAATGTTTAAAAAATAGATGAATGAATGGAAATTTATTAAAAAAAATTCATTTTCTATTAAATTGTTGAATGCTTAAAGCTAAATCTACTTAAGTGATAGCAAATTTGTTTGAAATCCATGAAATATTATTGCAAATCTTTTGATTTCATGAGATTATTTTATAATAAAACTAGAAATCTTGTATTTGATGTTTATGATTCTTAACGAAACTAGAGATGTTCTTAATGAAACCAAGAATAACCATAAACCCCTTGAGATTAATAGCAATATCACATCATACCTTGGAGTGAACCTAGTATGTTCAAGATCTGACTATCAGAGACTTGGGATTGAGCTAACTCAACCTTTTCCTATAACACAGACACCTTGAGGTTTCCCTAGGTAAGTCTTTCAAGAAGATAGGTTGTTCATGGTTTTTCTGTGAGGACTTTATATGCACTGTTATTGGGAGTAACATCATCATCAACAAGAACTGGTGCTAGAAGGAGGGCCTCATTTTTTATTTTTCTTTATATCTTTATCTTTGTGTTTTGTTTAGGAATTTATATTGGTTCTGGGTTTAAAAGGTAGTGTGTAAGGTAAAATTCTACTACAAGTTGGTGTTTCAAAAATGGAAGTTGAAAAAATGTAGAAAATTCATAATCAGAGGTTACATCCTTTGAGTTTATTCACCTTTGGTAGAGTCATCGAGTGTAAAATTCATGATACAACTGATCACGGTGAACTTGATTATGATTTTTTTTTAACTAGGGTAAGTTTGGCTATGTATAAGGTGATTCCATTAACAGAAGAAATTTTAATTTCTAGAAGAAAGGGACTGTTAATGAGAAATATATTGAATCATGAAAAGGAGTATGACCCTAGTGGAATTGAAAATGTTAAAAAATTAATCAATATACAAAAACAGTTTGATAACTACAATTGTTATAAATAAAATCTTAAGGTTTTGCAGGAAAACAAGCATGAATGTCAAGACTTAGAAAAATTGCACCGAAAATGAGGAAACGACATTGATGAGTCATCATACTCTTCATACATGGAAAACGTAAGTGAAGAGGAGCAGGAAAATTGAGCAAGAGATGCGTGCTTTTTGTTCCAAATTGAAAATTTACAAGTTAAAAAGGAAATTTTCCTAATTTTATGCAAGATACAGAGTATCAAGTTTTTACTTTTTCTCTCTCTGATAACAATATAAATTGTGATATCGCTTGGTCTAGCAAAATTCAAAGTGAAGGCAGGACTGAGGACACAAAATTTTTTGGAGGAGAAGAAAATCAAGAAATAGACACATCCATTCATGGAACTAGACAGAGTAAAGAGGAAAACCATGAAGTGGGGCTGAAAGAAGGTAGAGTATTGCCAAATCAGAGGAAGTGTGTGCAATCAACCTTTAATGAGGTCATTTTCATACATATGAGCCAAGTTATTGGTAAGTACACCTTTGAATTTATGTTTTTTAAATGTAGAAAAATTAAAAAAAATCATTGTTACAATAGGACATTTGAATTTTTTTTAAGGGAATTTAAAGATTAACCTATTGTAATTCATACCAAAATAACAATGGAAATAATCATTTCAAACTTAAAATAAATTTCTTTATTAGGGTTAGTCATTTGTTATATTATATTTTTGGTTAGTTAGGGTTAGTTTTCTTTTGTAGGGTTTGTTTTGTTTTTTTTTTCTTTTTTTTCTTTCTTTTTTTGTTTGGCCCTTTGCATTAGCAAATTATGCTTAGCTTATCATACACATGAGAGAAAATTCAAACATTTGTAACATTATGTTGTGAAATGTAAAATGATAAAACCACACATAGTAAATAAATGCTTTAAAATGTACGAAAAAGCTATATATGTGTGTGTGTATCACTGTGAATGGTGGATCTAGACCTGCACAAACATAAACAAAAAACACAATATTAGTCAATTATGCAAATCAAAACCATCATTCCCCATAAGATTCATTTGAAACATAAAGAAAAAGAAATGAAGTAAAGAACACAAATAAAGAAATCTAAATCCTATTCAAATGCTCAAACCCTTAATCCCATGGGGGAATTGGTGCTATTTTGATGTGGAAAATACCCCTTTCCCAATTCCTTGCAAGCTTGATGATGATCAATGGTGCTCCTTGATAGAATTTTCCATAACCTAGCTATGAAATGTTAGTGTAATTAATTAATTAATTATTACACTATCATAAGTTAACTTAGGTCATGCATCATTTAGTCCTAGGTTATATTTTAATAAATCATTTAATAAATGGGGTAAATTCCCCTTCCATGTTTGTAGGGATAAGATTCTTTCTAGAAGATGAGTTTTCCTTCTAGAACTTATCTCAACATTTAATATTTTTCTAGATAGGGTTCACATGTTGTCACATATTGTTAGATCATGACACATGGCAACATCTCATGCATCTTAGGTTTTCTCTTTTGCCTATATATTCAAGGCATTTTTTACATTTGTAATCAATCTCATCCAATCTCATAATGTAGATCAATATAGAATCTCCATTGTGCATGCCTAGTTGCAACACTTTATATGTGGTTGATTATCTTTCCTAGCAAAGGTCCTCCATTGAAGACTGTAGCTTTAGGGACCCTGTGCATCCATAATCTCAACATGGTATCAGAGCATGTTGAATTCTAACATGGTATCAGAGCTTGTATAGTGAAACGTCAACCCTCGATCAAGAAAGTTGGTGTGTGAGATTCTTGTAGGCTTGAAGTTTTCCATTAAAGGCTACTTGATTCAATCCAGGGACCAAGCTAATTTTTAAAGCAGATAGAGTTAGATTCGAGCTCGCCAATGTCTTCAGAAGGCCTCGAAACCCTAGGATCGCCTTCCCATTCATCTAAATCAGATTCATCAATCTGGGAGCCATTAGAGGTATTTTTGGGTTTGAAAAATCAATCATACTATCCATACAATTTGTAGCAAAAAATCATCTTGGTCAGTTGTCCTCTGAGGAAAATTTTTTTTAGTCGTAGGAGCTTTTTCGTTTGAAAAAAATTGGGCTTATTGCATATTTTTTTGACAAAAAGATCATATTTTCTATAGTTTTCAGAAAAATATATTGGAGCAACCATTATTTTTAATTCATAGTTGGCATCTACTTATTTTTTCCATCGGCATATAATCATTGTTGGCATTATGGATTTGATTTGTTAAATCATCGGGGTATTTTTCTTCAGTCAACATTGCTATTCATTTTTTGTAAATTATATTAAATTATTGACATTTAAATTTTGAATTGTCATTCAAAGGAAATATTCAAAATTTGTTTTGTTGTTTTTTTAGATAATTAATCTGCAGATATTTTTTCTTCATTGGTCGCATTTATCAAGAAGCTACACAAGGAAGTACCTTGGTCGGCCCATTTGAGAGGGCCTGTCCCATCACATATCACCGACGACATCCGTTCCAACCATCCATCATTTTTCCACTAGCCATAGCTCTCGTTGACTGGCGTCCTTCACTCGCTGAGCTCCCATCTCCGACAGCCCCTACTCGTCGGCATTTGCATCTTTGTCACTGGTATTTTTCACCGACCCATGCACCATTCTCAGCCCAACCAACGATTCCACTCCATCCAGTGGCATCGCCCTAGCACTGTCCAACTCTGCCAAGTCACCACTTCGCCTGGTAGCCCCTTTTTTTCCATACAAACTGCTGTAGTCATATCAGTGACCAAGAGCTAGCCAAAGGGGGCTAATTTTTTGCACCCTATTAGCCTGTAGAGTGCGTAATCTAGGCATTTTTTTTGTTTTATCATAACTTTTCACCAGGGTATCAAAAATATGCAAATGAGATATTGTCAAAAATTTAATTCAGTCTACTTTCCAGTGGTGACATCTGTTCTATGACATTTTTCTCATAGAAAATTCTACATCCAATTAAAGAAAAAACCCTAATTTGGACTCAAAGGCTCATAACTTCGCAACTGTTCATTGGATTTCAGTGATTCCAGCGGCATCAAGAAGGTGATTCAGAGCTTTTTTCATCCATCCAGATCCCTTGATCTATTTTAGCTCTAGGTACTCTTCCATTTATTTTTTTGGTTTGGTGCATTTGTTCAATAACTTGGATATCTTGAAGCTTGGGAAAATATTTTTTGATCTGGGTAGCATCACTTCAGTTGCACATCATCTTTGGAAGTATTTATTTGTTGTTGAAGGTTAGTGTCTTTGTGTTTTTGGAGAAAGTTCATTATGGGGCTTGCATCTACTCCTTCTTTGGTTATGTTGCACAAGGATAACTATAAGAAATGGCAGGATGGGATTAGCCACCATCTCCAATCACTTGATTTATTGCCACATTTGTATGGTATAGTTCCCCATCCAAGTGAAGGTATTCATGAACTTGCTTGGAGTTGCAATAGATACACTATTTTGGAGATCATTTCAATGCAAGTTGATTGTGATTTTTTGAATGCTATTGATCATTGTGATTTTCCTCACATCCTTTAGACTAAGCTTTGGGAGATATATGGAGATTCAAATAATCCACCCTTCCCTGATGGTCATGATTCAGAATGTCATTCTTTAGATCAGGTACCCCACGATGATATTGTTGTGCAAGAAGTTGATTGCCTTGAGTCTTCTAAAGAGGTTGACAAGGCTCCTTTAGGTGCTTCTCCATCAGAGACTATTGGTATCACTTCACATTCAGTGATTCATTGATTGAGGCTTCCACTATCATCATTCATCAGGACACCTTTAGTTTTCCAGACTTGACATCAAGGGATGGCTTCATTTCATGTATCACTGACTTGGCTACTTCTATAGGATTGGAGGAAATTCTTGAGGGGATATCACTCCTCTATTTAGATATGGATTTGGAGAGTTTTCTTGAGTCTCCACATCCCTTTGTCTCAACCATACTTGGGAATCCAAAGACTATCTTGGAGGCACGTGGTTTCTCTTCAGAGATTTCATGTATGAGACTTCTTCCCTATCATTCCATTTAGGATTTGAGGTTTCTTCAACATCTACCATTGGATTTGCTTCTTCCTAGTGGGAGACTTGTGGTTTGGACACATTTGTTGCTTCATACTTCTTTCAGTGGTTTTGAGGATACTTCATTCAGAGAGGGCTATCAATTCTCCATCATATTCATTCCATCACTATCTTTGGATATTGTTCAACATCAGTTTCCACATCATCCTAGTTTGTCACCCTCTTCATTGATTGTGGCATCTTCATCTTCAGGCAAGGAGACACATGAGAAAAGTTTAGAGACATCATCATCCACCTTCATCCTTCCTTCCTTCAATTCCTATCTAGAATGGGAAGCATCTTTGCACTTGTACTTGGTTTTGTTTCTTCTGAAAGGGAGACAAGTTGTTTGTCGACATTGGATCATGTTTTGTCTTCAGACACTTACCATTTTTGCAAGTGTTCACATCTTCTGGGGGGCTATATAGTCTCTCTATTTCCTCCCTATGGGGGGGCTATTGTATTGTATCCATGTGATGTATGGTGTACTTGGGGGGTATTTGGGAGTCTTCCATCCTTCCCATCCTATCTCACATTTTTTTGCTTTTTCATCTCCTTTTTGGAGAGGGGTTTTGTTCCCACTGGGTTTTCCCCTTTTCTCTAGTTGTGGGAGATTTTCCGCATCTTCATATAAATGGGTACCTAACATGGCCTTGTAGTCGGTATCCATCTTCTTGCATAATCATTACATTTTCCTCCCTAAGTTGAACTTATGGGGGGGAGTGTTAGTGTAATTAATTAATTAATTATTACACTAGAATAAGTTAACTTAGGTCATGCATCATTTAGTCCTAGGTTAGATTTTAATAAATCATTTAATAAATGGGGTAAATTCCCCTTCCATGTTTGTAGGGATAAGATTCCTTCTAGAAGATGAGTTGTCCTTCTAGAACTTATCTCAACTTTTTATATTTTTCTAGATAGGATTCACATGTTGTCACATTTTGTTAGATCATGACACATGGAAACATCTCATGCATCTTAGGTTTTCTCTTTTGCCTATATATTCAAGGAATTTTGTTCATTTTTAATCAATCTCATCCAATCTCATAATGTAGATCAATATAGAATTTCCATTGTGCATGCCTAGTTGCAACACTTTCTGTGTGGTTGATTATCTTTCTTGGGAAAGGTCCTTCATTGAAGACTACAACTTCAGGGACCTTGTGCATCCATAATCTCAACATGGTATCAGATCATGTTGAATTCTAAAATGAAATTGATGAAAACTATGAAACTTGGATGAGAATAGATGAAATTTCTCAAAACATGAAGATAATGATCTTGCATAAAGTTGTGGATCCAAAATTAGTAAAAGAGTCCTCCATTTATAGGAATGAAGGGTGGAAGAATGAGAAAAAAGGATGAATGTGGGACTAAAGATCAACCAATAACAAAATGCCACTTTTCATCATGCTATTGAAGAGATGTGGAGCACATTTTGATGAATGTGCACATAAATGCCATTAGGTGGATATTTAAATTTGAAGAAGTGACATGTTGGAGGGAGATGTGGAAGAGGAGCTATTGCCACTTGGCTCAAGAAAAAGGACTTGTAGGAATCATAAATGCCAAGTTGGAGGATAAGACATTTGGGAGGGAGAATTCAAATTTGAAGAATATTCCAACTTCATGCCCTTTTTGAATGAATAGAAGAATTTATAAATCAATTAAATTGATTTACTTGTGCAAGTTGCAAAATCTAGAGGATTTGATGGATTAGAGTTAGGATTAATCATGATTTGATTAACTTAGATAGAATTTAGTTCATTTGAAATTTTGACTTAGATTTTTAGATTTATTTAAATCAAAATGAGAGGAAAATGAATATTAAATTTAATTAAATAAAGTTGGATTTATTTAATTAAAAGGGGATGATGTTAGGCTTAAATCAAATAAAGGTTAATTTATTTAATTTAAAGGAGATGAAATATGATTTAATCAAACAAAGTGATTTATTTAATTAAAAGAGGAACATTAGGATTAATTAAATAAAATGATTTATTTAATTAATAGAAGATAATGATTTAATCAGATAAAATTGATTTATTTAATTAAAAGATGAAATGTGATGAATTTAATCAAATAAAGATTATTCGATTAAATGGTTAGTAAAGGAGATGATTCAGGATGAATTGGTGTTAGTAAATTAGGATCAAGTGCATGGGATAAATTGGTATAATTTACATGTCTACAATCACGTATATACATGGAAGTATCAAAATTCTTGTTGTAAAAGATCAAAAAAGCAAAAAAAAAGAGGGAGTTGAGCTGCAGATAGGAGTATCCATTTAGTCAATTTGGGATGCCTCGTCCATCAAGGCTAAATAACCTGTGTAGGAAAGTTCCCGATGAACTTCAAAGTCAGGAGTATGGAGGTCAGTAAGAAATGGCCGGAGTGGAACTACTTCCCCATGTTCTCAGAACCGAGGAATATCATCCATGGAAGGGATTCAAATGGTCAGATGTGCAACAGACAGGACTATATCCAAATTCTCCAAATATTTTGGCTACACTATCCACTCCACAGCTGAGCGAACATCTTCAACAAGAAGCCCAATATCCAAGAGTGATGCTACAAAGCGAGAAGCCAAGTGAAAATAGAATTAGTAGTAAGCTCTGTATTCCACATATTGTTCCCCAAGGACTAAGCACAAGTTTGGCATAGTGAAACTGGTAGTTTGAAAGAAGAAAACATTATAATCCTTTGAGTTGTGATACAACCCAAAAAAATATTCTGGCAATGAGAGCTGGTCAAGTAAATTGGACTATCCATGGCCTATAAGCAAGCAAGCATAAGAAGAACAAGAAAATTCAAAAAAAAAAAAAGGCAAAGCAAAAGTGTGAAGAATTCGAGAGAAGTGAATAATTTATAAAAAAATTGTGAAGAAGTTATGGTACATAGTTGCCTGGATTGAAGTCTTCGAAATCGTAAGCCAGGTGGCAACCGAATGAGTTTCTCCAAAACAAAATGTTAAATCAAATTAATTTTTACACACAATTGGTGACAATTTGCTTCAAATTTGGTAAGTATGAAGATTACGAATCAAGCAAGTTAAATATTTTTGAAATTAATGGTTGTCATTTCATTGTGTTTTTATTAAGCTATATTAATCATGAAGGTGCCTATGTGTGCAAAAAAGAAAGGAAAATTAAGTTGGTAAGGTAGCACACATCATCACCTAGAAATTTGAAAGACATGACACATGTGCATTGAGGTGTGTAAATTTAATGTAGAATAATGCGATCAGGTTTAAGTGTCATAATTAAATTTTGATCCATTAATGTGGTGCAATGTTGTCAAATCGGAATTGCTAGCCAAGTGTTTAGTAGTTGCCATAAAATTTGATTGGAAGGGTGGTAACTAATGGTTCTAAATTTAGATTTAAATTTGGTGATTAAGTTGTTTGCGACTAAATTTTAGTTTATGTATATCTTCTAACATAAAGTGAGTTGCAGTTAGCTAGGATTTGGCATAAAAGTGGTAAGGTTTAGCTAGAAATACACACTGATAGAGAATTATTAAACGAGTTTTTGGGAAGTAAAGAAATGATGAAGGGATTTGCATTGAATGAAAAATCAAAAGGCAACCTTCACTACCACTATAATTCCCAATCTAATAGTAGGATTCATTGCTTGCAAGTTGAAATGAGCTATCAGTGAACGATCAAAAGAAATATATATATATAATAAACTCTTTAGGCTATCCAAATATCTCTATCAGGGCTATAGACAGTTGGCTAGCAATAGAGCTATGTTTGGGGGAATTACAAAGATAACCTTGTCGGGGCTATGTATGCTTGATTGCCAACAAAGCTCTATCCCTGGTTGGCTTTGGAGGATTACCATATTATGTAGTTCAATGGCAATAAACTAATTTTTTTTACTAAGTTTAAAAAATTGGAATTAATCAAAGCACACACAGATATTTCCGAATGAATTTTACTATTTTTATGTTAGAATCTAGGTAAAGGTAAAGAGTTATTGTTTTAAAATATGCATAATTTATAATTTATGACTGGTGATTTAATCCCAAGTTTTGGTTAAAATTTGGTTTTATTGGTTGCAAGTTTTTGTGTGGTCTCACAACACACCCCAAGACTATAAGACTTGGGGACCCTAAGTGAAAAGCTAATGCTTATGGCAGGTGCTGGCTAGTTGAAAATATCACTAGAAGTGAAAAGCATAAATAAATTTTTTTTTTAGAAGATTGCTTTGTCATTCAAGTGTTTCAGGTACCGGATACCAGGAACCAAGAATGTTAGAAAGGAAAAAGGTAATGCAAGTGTTGAGAAAAGTGTTCTGGTCTGATAGTCGAGGTCTGATAAAGATGGAAGTTCCAGTAAAACTAAATTCCAAGAGAATCATGGGTAAAGTTGAATACCGGGTACTAGGTACTGAGTAATGATGCAAATTAAAGTTTTAAAATTTTAAGGTTATCTAAGAAGTCCAATGGTTCGGTAACCCGGTATATAAAAGGATGATTACACAAGAATTTATGATTTTCTTGAAAGCAGGTTATTTATGATGGATTTATATGATAACAAATTAATGATGGTTTTATTTACATGAGATTTTTATACATTTTTTTTTTTTAAAGGGATTTAGTAGATGGAATTTCTAATTATAGGAGAAGCAGATTGTGATGCAAAGTTCAGCTATGGATGGTCAGGAAAACTAAAGTTGCAGATAGATCTGATGGTTTTACCAGGTTCAACGATACACTTTGGAGGCTCTTTCAAGAATAGAGTTTGTTGCAAAGAAATACTAGATACCGAGAAATCGAGACTCTAGATTTTAAGCATGCAACAAAGAAGTGTTCATTTCGAGGATTACTAATTCTTGGAATGTTCAAACCAAGATTGAACTTGAATGTAGGAATGAAAATACCACCTAATCATTCTATATGTATGGGAATTTCCTACAATCTATTTGAGCAGATTTGTTTGATTCCAAGAAGGAACCCTGATAAATAAAAAAGATAAACACCCAAAGGACTTTAGTGTGCAGACGAGGTTTACCTTCGTTGAATTCATTTGCAATTCTCTACTAGTCACCATATTCCACATGCCTTGATGTGATTCATCCCTTAGGTTTCTTCTCATGTATTTGTCTTATCCTACTTGTGCCTTACTTCTATAAAAGGATAGGGGATATCTTTTTTTATGTTAAGTTCAAAATTTGTGGATGTGGGAAGAGCCAAAACTTCTCTAACTTTTGTTCTTTTTTCCTATTTTTGGAATCATTCTGGACTAAAAATTTGTATGCACATAGAACTTAATCAATATTGAATCCAATTTGATAGCTACCTATCTCATGTATTTTTGTAGCTAGTTTTGTTAGTTCAGTCGAACAAGACTATATGTTGTGTCACTTAGGGGTGCATACAAAACCTACTCGGTGTCCAAACTAAAACCCCCTTCTTTAAAATCTCGCATCATTTGATACCTAGTTGTGAAGCAATCTAGTGAAGTATAAAGCAATTTTCTTTGATTTGATTAAATATTAGGGCATGCATGGAGAATAACCAGGAGAAATTTTATTTTTAGTATTTTTATGCTTTATTTTAGATTAGATGTTTAAATTTTTGAAAATGTTCCCAAAAATAGATGAATGAATGGGAATTTATTGAAAATATTTCATTTTCTATGAAATTGTTGAATGCTTAAAGCTAAATCTACTTAAGTGATAGAAAATTTGTTTGAAATCCATGAAATATTATTGCAAATCTTTTGATTTCATGATATTATTTTATGATCGAACTAGAAATATTGTATCTGATGTTTATGATTCTTAGCAAAAATGGAGATGTTCCTAATGAAACCAAGAATAACCATAGACCCCTTAAGATTAACAACAATATCACATAATACCCTAGAGTGAACCTAGTATGGTCAAAACTTGACTACCGGAGACTTGGGATTGAGTTAAGTCAACCTTTTCTTATAACATAGACACCTTGAGGTTGCCTTAGTTAAGTCTTTCAAGAAGATAGGTTCTTCACATTTTATCTGTGAGGACTTTATCTGCAATGTTACTGTGAGTAACTTCATTGCCAACACGTGCCCCCACTCTATCTTATGTGGAGCACCCTATTGGGAGATTTTTGAAAGAATGAAGAAGGTTATCATTAATAAGTTTTCATTGATGTCAACACCACATCTAGACCACATGTTGAATGAGGGATTTGTAAAGAAAATTATTTTCAAAGGTCTTTGGGTAAGTGTTGATACCAATAGCTTTCAGCATTCAATGCCCTCTAGTATTTTGGTCTACATTTTTTCATCTTTTTAGGTATTCCTATGTAGTTATAGGGTATGTGCAGGATCATGATGGGCCAAAAAGTGGTGATATGATGGGGTATGTGGTTGATGAATTTATTTTTACCCAAAATTGATGAAACGAAAAGGGTTTTTAAAGGAGATTCTTAGCTTTCCACCAATATAAATTATTCTTTACTTTGAATTTAATAAATAATTATCATTCATTTTCTATTTGAATTATGACTAAAGTCCTGATTGATAGGCTAGTTGAAAAACATCTATAACTTTCAAATGATATCACATTTTTTGAATCCAAAACATGCATCACATTCTAGGCTTTGCATACTATAGGATTAAAAATAAAAATTGAATTTCATGAAGTTTTAACCAAGTTAAGGTGGTTAGACATACAAGTTTTTATATTGTTTAAAAGTTGTAATAAAAAAATCATAATTAATTATTTACTTGGGAAAAAATTATAAAAAAATATGCATCACATCAAGAGATGAGTCCTCTACTTATATCTAAAATATTATAAAAAAATATTATCATTTTATTGTGGTTAGGGTAGTCAGACAGACACCTACTTATTTTTTCCCTGAAATTTAAGTACTACTACATTGAAATTTCAAATTTTCACCAAATATATTTTTTATTTTTTTAAATAAACCTAGTAGTTTAGAAACTAAATTCAATTTGCTACATATTCTATTCTTACATATTTTTGAAATAATATAGATAACTTATTCAAATTTTTACGTCAAGTTGCCTAACTCTGATTCTTCTGAATTTTTTGCCACTTAAGAGCCTATTTTTTCCATGATGATCCTGTACATACCCTATAGTATGTTGTTCATAGATATCTTTGGCATCTTAATTTAGAGTTTCAATTGTTGTGGTCAAATGGTTCATGAGTTGCAAGTCTCAAAAGTTTGGTAGATATGGATTACATAGTTTTCTATGCATTTGACCTTACCTAACTGGTTTGCATTCCTTTGCAGATTTGAGTTAGATATTGTGGCTTTGAAGGAAGGTTTATAGGTGCTAGTACATTGTATCTTTCAGTTGTCATGACATTTTTTGGTTTGTATACTTCTTGGTGGTTATCAATTGGAGTGCTTTAATTTTTGGCTCTATACTTAGTTGACTCAAGGTATGTGAAGTGCTGAGAGGATTAAATACTTGATGTAAGTGGAAAGAGGAGTTGTTATAGGTCCATGTTGAACTATATTGCTTATATTTTTAGCATGAAGGAATTTTAGTTTGAATTGGGTGCTGACAAGGCACATTTTGCATAATTTGAGACTACATCTAATTAGGCCAACCTAATTGATGTTTACGATGAGGATTGATACATATACAAGTTTCACTTGAGTTGGAGAAGAGAGATGAGAGAATGTGATGATTTGAATGCAAGCAATAATAAAATATTGAAAAATTATGTGAATAGGATGGGTATCAAGTGATTGATGTGTGAAGAGAGTAGAGTAGAGACTAGTAATCTAAGTTGATTGTAGTATATATAAAGAGCTTCAAAGGAATTGAACTCAACATAAGCTAGATGTATTTCTCTTAGTTCAAACTCTGGCTATGAAGCCACTTCTCTTGTAACTTCTTTTTATCTATGAATAGTGAGTTCACTTGGATAATGAGTCCTCCTAGAAATGAGCCTTTCTATAATATTTTATAACTGGTATAACATATTGTGAGTTAATCCTCACTGTGGTTTTTCCCTTATTGGGTTTTCCATGTAAAAATCTTGGTGTTCATGTGTTGTGCGTTATGGATTATTTATGCATACATTTCTTATAATTGTTAAATATGCTTTGTAAATTGGATGGTTTAGTAGAATACTGATTCACCGCCCTCTTAGTATTCCATGTGTTCAACAATTGGTATCAGATTTTGGTATCTTGGAAGAAGATCGACTACTTTGGGAAGATCTTGTAATTTGAACACATGGCTCTAAAAGTATTTCCTGCTAATGGATACACAAAAGAAGACTACATATTTGAAAAATATGATGAATTCAAGTTTTATCTTGAAAATTTAGACAAGATTAAAGTTGAAAATAGAGATCTACAAGAAAATATCAAAGAAGAAAATGACTACATCAAAAAACTGAGAGAGAAAATCAAGAAATTCAAAGAAAGACATAAGGAGGTCAATGAACAATTGAAACAACCAAATGAGAACATCACCAGATTCAAAGTGCAAGTGGAAGAAAATGAAAGAATTGAAGAATGTCTAAATTCAATGGTAAAAAAAAATATTGATGAATGCACAAGGCTTGAACAAGAAGTGGTAAATCTAAGATCAGATCTGGAAAAAGCAAGAATTCATGAGGAAAAATTTAGAAAATTTTCTACAATGCTTGATGAACTGATTGCAAGTCAGAAAGCATCTAAAGATAAAGGAGGTTTGGGACTTGAAAATGAGAAAGATCAAAGATGATACATCTAATGCAAAGAAGGTCAATGAACTATAGAAAGTTGAAGGAAAGAAGAACAATGGCATGTTTCAAAAATAAAGAATCAATGCTAGAAGACCCCATATCATACAACCAAATCCTTAAAGATACCCATATTTTAATGTTATTTTCTATTTTTACAATAAATTTGGACATGGAGCTGTGGAATGTAGAAGAAAAATGAATCAGAATGTTTCATCCTTTATTGAACAATGTTTTACATGCAAAATATTTGGGCATAGAACAAGTGAATGTAGAAGTCAAATGATGAATGCATATAATAGTGGTAGAATGAATCAATATTTCAATGGTTACTACTATACATGCTATAAATTTGGACATAAGTCTAATCAATGTAGATTTAGAAATGAATGAAAAGAGTAATGCTCAAAGAAATATCATATGCAACAATTATAGTAGACCTAGACATATAGCTAGATTTTGCAGAAGGAAAAATTTGAAGGATAATCCAGCAAAGAGAAATGTTAAAAGGATTGACCCGAATGAAGTAAACAAGGAAATGGAAAATATTTGGAGAAATAAAGAAGAGCTTGAGAACAAGGAAGAATCAATGATCACAAATGAGTCTATACCACCCTCAAATGTAGATAACTCCTCCAGGAGTTGAACCTAGGTATTGGCTTAGGGGGGGCAATAACTAAAAATTATATGCCCCCTACCGATATGAGGTGTCATGACTTGGCACAAAGTTATGAGATGGAGATGGATATTATGGATTTGTTGAATAAAACTCTTGAAGAAAATATACAAATGTAGAGATTTACAGAGCAATTTAAGGATTGTTATTAAACAAAGAATATTTTACTATCTTTATTATTTGGAGAATTAAATACAAATTAGGGAAGAATCAAAAGGATCAAATACCTATCCCTTGTTGATTTTATTTCACTTTTATGTAATTAAAGAAAATTAGTGCAAGTTGAAGCAAATTCTAGAGTACAAAGGTTATTTGAGAAACAAAGCATCTAAACCCTAACTTCGATTGAGCTAGAAAAAGGTATTTATCATTATTCAAAGAAATTATTTTTTGAAGCATTAAAATTCAAGATGGAAACACCTACAATCGTGAATGTAACCAAGAAACCTATTGATGGTTTTTTTAGCACTACAACAACACAAACGTAATAGAAGTATCATATCTCTCTTGAAAGGTAAATTTCTAATAGCAAGTCTCAAGAAACAACCCCAAGGTCTCAATTCTTAGGTCTTGAGAATGCATAAAAAACTCAGTGAAAATGTGATCATGCTAGTAATCACAAAGGGCCTTTATGGTAATGAAAAAGCTGGAAATCTTAGGTCAACAATGAGGGTTTTACAAGATCTAAAAAATAAAAATAAACCCAACAGTTTTCCTAGATTTTTGGTCTAGAAATTATCTTTTCATCAAATGTAACAACTCAGTGATGCTTTTAAATTCCTATTCTAACAGTGATCTCAAAGAAATATAAAAAAAAGAGGGTTTAGAGAGATTTCTAATCTAAATCCTAAGTCCAATCATGAAAATAATAAAGAATTCAAGGCGAACCAATCTTCAATAACCAATTTCTACTTAACCAAGACTATATCTACAGTATAACAAAAATAGTGCAATCTTGAAAGGTATGAAATATTTTTAGATTGTGAAGTATTCAAACATTCACCCAAAATGGCATGAAAATTTATAAATACTCATAATTGAACTATTGCAATAAACATAGGCCTAGTATAACTTTACACAGTAACTTACAATTAGCAAGCCACAAAAATATGGATAGAAGATTTCTCAACACCTCAAATACTTTATCATCAACATGAAAAAATTGCAACTAAATCTGCAAACTTAATCACCTAAAGCAACTTTTGAAACATAGGAACCATGCACATAGATGAAACAACAAAAAAATGAGCACTAAAATCAATTTCTTCTCTTGTATTCACTTCACCAAAATCTTGCAACAATTCCATGATCAATCCTTACAATGATGAGAAATCTAATATATATAAAGTTTATATCAAGCATATCAATCTAGACAAAAATACATTAGGGCTTATAATTTAGGTCGGCCCTATACAATTTAATTTCCCATTTAATTTTTTACGAAAAAATACCCAAAGTCGGTCATAAATAATACATCAAAATTAAATAAAAGGCCTTTTGACACAATTATCTAGGAAAGGACAACTTGAAACTGTAGTTGGCTTGATGTAGTATGCACAAAGTTTGAGGTAGCTACTCTTGGTCATCCTTCTTATCCATTTGTTGTCTTCTAGAATATTCATGAAACTCTTGAAGTACTTTGTTGAGGTAGGCATGATCTGGGATTGGGATAAACTTTAACCTCAATTTAATTGAATTTAACTCCTCTTCACATTCCTTTAAGACTTTATCCCAATCGATCCTATACTCCTGATATTTATTCAAAATTGTGATATATATTGCTACAACTTCAAGATGATTTTCTTTAATTGGTCCATCTTCAACCTGGGGATAAACTTATCGCCACCACTGCTTCATTTGATCAATTTTTAAATATTCCTTGCTGATTTTCTTCCTCCCAATCATAATATCTAAAAACAAAATATAACTAGCAAGGATATCCTCCAACTTATTTTGCACCTCTAGAAACTTTTCCAATGCTTTTTCCATGATTTCCCTTTTAAATTTAAAGGGTTCAACCCATTCTTTTGGTTTATCAATGTCTTCAAAAGCCAAAAATTCTTCTTTAACCAAAATTTCTTTAGGAATTTAAATTATTTTCACTAACCTTATCATGGACTTGTCATATGTCCCTTTAGACTCTGCTACTAGCTATTGTACATCATCCTGAAAAGAAGAAGTCTACTCATACACATGTAATACTTCAATTAAAACAATACCCTTTTCATATACACAATTTATCCACTGCTGAGTAGTTCGGATAGAAGTCTTCATCTTTTCCACTTTAGTGATGGCTTCCTTGGACATTATATTTGTTAGGGTAGAGGTACCTAGCTGATTCTGGGTTTGTAGAGTTTTGACCAAATGTTAGATATATTTCAGCAAATCATCCACTTGTTCATGCAACTTCTCCTTTGCTTGTGTTTCATTGTCTAGTTTTTTAAGAATTGCATCCAAAGAATCATTTAGATCCTCTTTCTCCTATTTCTTGGTGGATGGACCCAAATTGATAGTCTGTACTTTGCAGTCTATAGGAGTAGTCTCATCTTTACTCTTTTCCATAGTGGGAGTAGCAACATGTAATATTATATTGTTAGCTTCATCTCTTGTGATCCTAGAGATTGTCCTAGCCTTCTTCCTATCCCAATCAAGAGTTATCTCTCCAATAACCACTGAATTTGGTTTCAAGCTCTCTTTTAGCCAGCCATGAGTGGTTGATTCTTTTAAATTAGTTTCATTTTGGAGGCTATTTTGTCCTCAAAGGTCTTCTGTCTTTCCCACTTGAACATTCTTTGACCTTTCTTGCTCCTAATTTGTATATTCTTCATCAAACTATTGTTCTTCTTCCCTTCTTAGTGATTCAGAAGGCTTTTCCTTTTTCTTTTCAGGTTCTTGCTCTTCTTCATTTCTTTCCCTAGAGGCACTCTTCTCCAATTGCTCCCCAAGAATGCTAAGATATCCATATTTAGAAGTTTCTAACTCCTCTTCTTCTTATTCTTTTCCTTTGGATTTATCATCTTTATTTTCTGCTTTCTCTCCCTCCTCTTTGTCAGACTGCACAAGTTGATGAGGTGACTAAAGAGGATTTTTTTCTGTGAAAACCTCTTCTATAGTTCCATATTTATTGGATGGTGGCTCATTGGCAACTTTCTCTACTTCTTCAACCACTTCCTATGTACTCTCTACATTTGAGGGTTGCACTTTAGCTTTAGGAGAGTTATTTCAAGATTATACTTAATTCTTATCTCCTGAGATTTCTATATTTATTACCTCCTCTTGGGTTTCTCCATCTATAGCTGGTACATTCTTGTCATCATCCTTATCTTTCCTTAATTTCTTTGCGGGAGAGGTACCTTTACTTCCCCCTCTAATTGGTTTCCTTATTTTTGAGGGTTGGGCCTTTGTTGTTCCTTGAGGAATTTCTTTTGTAGGTTTTCTCTTTTTGGTAATCACCACCTTTTGAATTCAACCTTAGCCATGGCTTTAGGTTGACCCCTTTTTCTCCTCTTGATAATGAGATTCCTTTCATTAGAGTATTTTTCTTCTTCTTAGGGTACTGAGGTATCATCCTTTGTCTTCTCAGAATCATCTTCCTCTGAAGATTGAGACTCCAAGTCTCCCATTGGCTCATAGGTAGGCTTGATTCCCTTTGCCTTCATTTCCAACATTTTTTGTTTTTCCCACCGTTTTGAATATCTAATCACCTAGGCATTGATTTTATCTAATTCCACTAATTCATCTTCTACCTAATCAATGGTGGGATGAGGCTTATTTTGAAACTACATATAGTTATGGTACTACATTGGATCTTCCTCATCCTCAATTTCATCAGGTACTTGGGTCACTTTATAGAGTCTGATCATCTTCAAAGAGAGCTTGGAAAAATTTCTTTTGATTACCTCAAACTCATCTTTGCAATTGGCCCAATAATCTTCTATATGTTCTATGTGCCTATACACTCTATTGGCCATCATTTTTTCTACTCCATAGGGATCAAATTTATCTATATTTGAATGAAGATTTAAATGCAAATGAGCCATATCTAACTCTAAATGTTGAGCACTTTGAATATATGGACAAGCTTCCAAACCACCAAATCTCAAGGTGAATTCTCCACCAACTCTAGTCTTGTGCATGGCTTTCAAAATTAAATCAAAGGCTACCAACTGTCTTGTAACCTCCAACAATATGATCTTATCAGTTGGGTACCTTGGAAGTTTGTAGGGTACCTTGGGACTTCCATGGACTTTGATATATGTGAACTTTGGAAATTGAATAAACTAGTAGCCATATTTCTTAATCAAATCCATCACATTAGCAAAAATTCTCATATGCAAAGCATCTTCCAAGGTTCTAGTAATATACATTATAAAAGCATCATTAACCCTCCTATAATTTGAAGTGTTTAAGTGGAGCTGGATATAGATATAATACACTTTATCCTGCCCTATTGTTCCTTTACAACTCAATCCTTTATACCTATAATTCCTTGCAAACATGCATACCACATAAGAAGTCATGGTAAATGTTCTTGTATCTTTCACCTTCCTCAATTCTTATATAATT
Source organism: Sequoia sempervirens (assembly GCA_007258455.2). Lineage (NCBI taxonomy): Eukaryota > Viridiplantae > Streptophyta > Pinopsida > Cupressales > Cupressaceae > Sequoia > Sequoia sempervirens. The sequence goes on from VDFB02252616.1 coordinate 60,923,817, forward strand.
TTTCACTGATCATGCATGCCTAGTGGTAATTGATTCCTTCTCAATTTGAGCATGCCATAAAACATCTAGTCCTTAAACACTAAATATTTCTCCAAACCCATCACTTTGCTAAGAGGAGTGATCATTTCATTGTATTCCAACTTAAAATCACTTTTGTGCAATTGTTTTGGAAACTTGGAGTAATGAGATTTAGGCCTGTCAATCCAAGACTTGTTCATTATCTCCAAGGATTCTTCTAGGTCATTAGTGTAAAATTGTTTTTCTATTTGCATGTTTACCTTTACCAATTTCTGATGTGAGCCAATGTTGAATGCCTCTACCATTCCTCTATTAAGTTGGCCATGATTCTTCTCTTTGAACCAACTATCACCCTTTTGTTTGAATCATAATGATTTGCACACTCAATTATCAATTTTGGGCATTGCACTGAGGGTAGAAATCTAGCAGCTTGTGCCCGTCCTATATTCACCAAGCTTGTAGCCAAAGGAGTTGGAGGATTGCAATACATCCTTTGCTTGAAATATTTATAGTCTACATGCCCCATGTTTGTATCTCCAACTTTATCCCAGTGAGAGATAATCTTGGACTATGGAAGTCTACCTTTGAAATCATACTTCATATTTTCAACTCTAGTAGTTGTCTCCTCCTCGACTGGTTTAGTCGACTTTCCCTTAGAATTCTTAACTTTGCTAGACTTTGTCGACATCTACTTAAAATAAACACCATAATTACTCAAAATGCAAATAAAAGTTAATTATTATTATCGCATCATTGGATTAACCATGAAAACTCATATGCAACAATTAGAAAGTCACAATTCATTTCTATAACCCAAAGAAATCAAGTTAGAGATCAAATTCTAGCATATCTCAAGTTTTTACAAACTTCAGGGATTTTGACCTCTAGTAGATTTTAGGAAATCCAAAGCCTCAATTATATCATGAAAAAGAATTCCTTGAGCTTTCCTAAAGTAGGTGGATTCCATGAAGCACCGTAACACTTGGGAAAATCATAATCAATCATACATTCAAAAATAAGATCATGTCTATACAGGCACAAGTCATACCTCAAGCAAATATCAAAATACCCAACACTAAGATAATCATGTTATTTTTTGAAATCCATATAGGTAAGTATTTAGTGAAAGCCTCATGCTTAGGGATTCCAAGGTTAGATGGATTCTACGAGATACAAGTCATTAGTTTTTCCATGGATAAGTGGAATCCATAAAAGATTGAATTTCGAGTAATTTGAGTAGTGACAGATTTACTGAAGATTCATAACTCAGAAATTGACTAAATGACAAGTTTTAAACCTCTTAAAATAAACTAATAAATGAAAGTGAAAATAACTAAATCCTCTCATTTTATCAATATCTACCAGGGTTTGATTCCAAAATACCAATAATCTTAAATCAAACATAAACCCTAGCCTACAATATTGATTGGTTATTCAACATCTTAACTGTGGCCTTCAAAATTGAATGACCTAGTGTTTAACATGAATGCACTCATCGACCAAAAATCCTTAAAGCAACAAAAAAATCAACTATCATAGTTTAAATATGTCGTATTTTATGTTTTTTTGGTCAGTAATAGGATTTTTTTTTATTAATATTTTCCTAGGATTTATCCTTCCCTGAAACAGGGATGGTAATAGGGGAGACCATCTCCCCCAAAAAAGGACACCAACAAAAAGACCAATACCCAAAACAACAAACCACCAACCCCTCATCAATGACATCAAAGAATTCAGGCGTGCATTTTACCTTTGGTTCCTCCCTTAGTCTATGATCGGAGGACCATGTCAAATATTTCCTTCTTTCCCTTCTTATCTCTCTTACCCTTCACAACAAGCCATCCCCACTCCATCCTTGCAGCCTACTTTTACCATTCCTTAGTTGTATCATGCTATGTCTAGGTCTCTCCATGATCTCTACACCCAAATTGTCCACAATAACCCTTTGAGGTGCCATTCATCACCCCCTATTCTTGGACCCTCACCAAACCTAATTTCTCCTTGCATTTTAGAGTTTTAGCACCACAATGGTTTTGTACAGCCACAACTTCATCCGCATTCACCGCATCAGCACAATTCGAAGTAGGCACCTCAACATGACCCGACCCCCCCAACTGATCTGAGGCCCCATTTGATTGTTGTGGTTCTGAGTTACTCACATCCTGAGAGAAGCTCCTTCCCTTCTCTTCCTTCTTCTCACCTTGTTTCTCCAACACATAATGAAGGTGTGACACATCTTGCAACCAAGTAGTTGGTTCAGGTAGTTTGGACTTTGTGCATTGTGCAACAAGATGCCTAGTTTAGAAGATTCTTATGCAATGAAATGGAACTCCTTCATAGTCCAAGGGCTGCACCTAGCATCCCTTGGAAGTATTGATTGAAATCTCTTCTGGAAGAGTCTTTACAACTTCTATCTCCACCAAAAATTTGGGCATAAGTAGAATGTATAAGATTTGAGGATTCATCATCAATCATCAAAAAATTCCCTAAGGAGTTTCCTATAGCCTCTAGAAAAGACTCAAACTAGAAGTGAAGAGGTAAGTTTGGAAGTCTCACCCATGGAGGAACTTTATCAAAAGTCTTTGTTATAGGATTAAAAGTCAGATGCCATGGCTTCAAAGATAGAGCAAATTTTTCCTCCCAACTCCAAAAATATTCACACAGAACTTTGTTTCTATCCTTCACAGATTAAAAAAAACAATAAAATAACATCTAACAACTAGGTATATTTGAATACAACCATCCAAAATGGGTTCTCAATGCTTGGAGATCCATTTATGGAGATCACACAATCATGTCCAAAAACCCCTAAAGTGTCTAATTAGTCCTAGTTCTCAAAAAAATTTGACATTATGAGTTACCTCATCTTCAAGCTCATCCTGTAAAGAGACCAATGTTAGAGTGGCCTTCCCTTTCTGGAGGTGAGACCTTGCATGGTAATTTGAAGAAACACCTAATTGGCATCACCCGACTCTCTCCCTGGTGCCAGATGTGTGGCATTCAACTCCCCATTTACTTGTTTCACCTAGCAGTGTGGTGGTCTACCCGTTAATGCCAAAATGTGCCTCCCTGTATTTTGGTGAGTGTCCTGTGGTCATGCCCAAGCCATTTGAATCCCTATCTCCCATAGCTACCAATGGTTGCATCACTCCCTATGCCTTATTTCATGTTATCCAAACTTCAAAATCAACAAAATGCATTACAAGCACAAACCCTAGTTCATTATCGCTACCCTAATTTCCACCCATTATTTTGAATGCACATGAAGAGGAAAGAAAAATAAATTTCAAAACATGACTAAATCAAATCCACACTGGTTATTCAAATACTAAGGGAAAACCACTCAAACTCTAAATACAAATCAAATTAAAATGAGCTCAAGATCATAATTTCAATGCTAGACACAAAATGTGATTTGGATTGTCATTATAAGAAACTAATTGTTCAAATCCACATAAAATTCATAAGAGAACCAAATAGCTAGGATTAAATCCATACCTTGCAACTTTAAATGTTGAACATAAAGCATGGATATTGTACCAAGAAAACCCTTTTTGATGATTCATAAAATCCATAGGTGCAATTAGCAAAACCCTAATCTCAAATCTGTCAAAGTGCTTAAAAGCTCATCAAAATATAAACTCTCAAGACAAAAAATGCACAATGACACTCAAAATTCTTAAATCACACCACAAATCTACCCAAACATGAGCATTAATGGTGATGTCATCAATTATAGAGTGACATAAATGAATTAACAAGACATTTGGATAAAACTTAGGGAATTCACATGAATCCAGGTTTTGCAAAAATGAGAACTTTGTGTATTCCATGATGAGGTGGATTTATCAAACATAAACTTTGGTGAATCTAGGTGGTACTAGATTTAGCAAAAATCAAAACCTCAAGGATTTTGGACCTTGACAGATTTCTCGAAACTCATCCATACTTAGCCAAGTTTGATGCCTAGATGAAACTTTAATCTAGACCTAATGATTTCAAGCATCCAAAATGAGGTCAATTGTTGCAAAAAAACCCACCCAAAGTGCTGATATGATCATTAAATGTCAAAGGTGAAGTGAATCAAAACTTAAAGGACCCATCCCTTAAGGAGAAAAGGAAAAACCTAAAGCAAAATAAAGCTTAGAGGGTCCTCACCTCGAGTGGGGCATGTGTATGAAAAGGGTACAAAAAATGGTGATTCTTCTAGGAAAAAATTCTCTAAAGCATTTTGATGAAAAACTAGAATCAAGATCCCATAAACTCTAGTTTCAATCCTCACACTAGGTCAACCATAAACTAAAGACTCAAAATCATTGGATGAGCCAACCCTTCAGGTGTTGAAAATCTAGTGTGTGCAGATGTATTAATTTCCCTCCTTAAGTTACTGCATGAACTAAGCTTAGTCAAGTTAAGCTACATGAATGATTCTAACTCCAAAATCATCCTGGATAGAGCCTTGCTACCAGCTAGGCATCTATATCCCCGACAACGTTATTGCTATGATTGTTTTGAATATAGCTCTATTGCTAGCCAGACATTCATAGCCCCAATAGAGTTGTTTGAATCCTCCTGAAGATTGAAATTCGATTTAATTTTCAATATTTTCTTTTCTTTCTTTTTTGATTTCTTTTTCCATTTCTTTTCAACCCATGAATAATAAAGCTCGCACTCAGGGTTGAGAATCATAGTGGTGTTGAAACAAAAATCTAATATTTTTCACTTAACATGCCTCCACAAGGATCCTACAGAAACCTTAGGATTCTTAAGATGTGTGTAAAAGGTATAATATTTCAACATATTTAGGGATTAACTCAGACTAATGACTTATCCTCTTTATACTTTTAGACCATGTGACATTGAATGAAGGACCTTCACCATCCATTCTAAAAAATATGATTAGATATTCTCAAGGAAATACTCAAAAAATCCTAGACAGAACAAATGAAGATCATGATTGTGCATGTGGACACTCCCATAAGGAAAACTGGGAGGAACCCCAAAAAAATCAAAGCATAATAGAAACCAAACCTACACTAACCAAAGAAAAAAAAACTGAAACAAAAGCAAACCAAAGCAAAAGAAAACCAAAGCAAACCTAACCTAAAGGAAACAAAACACCTAAACTAACTATATATAAGATCGAGCTGAAATAGCTCAAGCAAGGAAGTAATGCTTCAAATACTACCCATTGACTGGAAATGGGGCATCCTCTCCAGTGAGAGTCTTTAAGTGAAAAACATTATCTCCCAAAATCTCAAAAATATGAAAGGGGCCAAGCCAGAGCTTGTTGAATTTCCCATGTTCCCCTTTCTTTTCATGGGATTTGTCCCAATACAAGACCAAATCAAAAATTCTGGAGGCCTTGACTTTAGCTTTATGATCAAACCAATATTTAACTAAGCCCTAATGCTTAGCAAAGTTTTCTAGGGCTTCATCTCTCTTTTCTTCAAACTGTAGAAGTTCACCTAAGCAAACCTCAAGAGGTTTCCCCTCTTAATAGTATTCATTAATAAACTGTAATGTGGGAATCCTCAACTAAATAGGAAAAAAAGGTTCTAGACCATAGACTAAGTAAAATGGGGAAGTCCTTAAAGCATCCTTATGTCGTGTACAATCTACCAAGAGGGAAAATTGTAGCTAGGTATGCCAATCCTTTGGGTTCTTATCAATCAGATTATAGATGAATGTTAGCAGGTTCTTATTTGTGGACTTAGCTAGACCATTACCTTGGGGATAATAATTTGAAGCAAACTTAAGAATGACCCCATGATCAAAAGGCCACCCAAAAAACTTCAATGATGCAAAAGCAGAACCATTATCACACACTAGAGCAAAAGGACATCCAAAATGATTAATAATACCCACTTAAAGGAAATTAATTACTACTTTGTTGTACATTGTCTACAAGAAATAACTTCTATCCATCTAGTATAGTCATTAGTAGCAGTTAGAATGTACTTATGTCCCATGGAAGAAGGTGGATTGATTGGACCAATGAAGTCTAGTCCCCACTATGCAAATTGTCTTACCTCAACGACTGGTTGTAATAGAATAGAAACTCTTTTCTCCTTAGTGGCAGTTGTTTGATAAATATGGCATGATCTTGGGTATGTGCAGGATCATGATGGGCCAATACATGGCGATATGATGGGTATGTGGCTGACCGCTTTTTTTTCACCCAAAATTGATGAAATGAAAAGGGTTTTTAAAGGAGATTCTCAGCTTTCCACCAATATAAATTATGCTTTACTTTGAATTTAATAAATAATTATTATTCATTTTCTATTTGAATTATGACTAAAGTCCTGATTAATAGGTTGATTGAAAAATATCTATAGATTTCAAATAGTATCACATTTTTTGAATCTGAAACATGCATCACATTCTATGGTTTGCATACTATAAGATTAAAAAAAAAATGAATTTCATGAAGTTTTGACCAAGTTAAGGTGGTCATACATATGAGTTTTTATATTTTTTAAAAGTTTTAATAAAAAATTCATAATTAATTATTTACTTGGAAAAAAATTACAAAAAAATATGCATCACATTGGGACATGAGTCCTCTAATTATATCTAAAATCTTATAAAATAATATTATCATTTTATTATGGTTAGGGTGGTCAGAAAAACACCCACTTCTTATTTTTTCCTTGAAATTTAAGTACTATTGCATTGAAATTTCAAATTTTCACCAAACATTTAAAAAAATAAAATAAACCTAGTAGTTTAGAAACTACATTCAATTTGCTTAACTTTGATTTTTCTAAATTTTTCACCACTTAAGGGTCTGTTTTTTCCATGATGATCCTACACATACCCTCTTATGTGGTTGTGTGTGTCCTTGAACAAGGTGGGCCAATAATACCCTACTTGTAGAATTTGATTTGTAGTAGTTGGAGTGGAACCATGACATGTCCCAAACTTGTCATGAAACTCAGTCGTTACTTGGGCTGCCTCTTCTTTGTCTAGACAACAAAGATAGACACCTTCATGGTTCTTATTATACAATATAGACCCTTTCAACATGTAGCTAGCACTCTTCAATTGCAAGACTCTTCACAGCATTGTATTCAAATGTGTTGGGAATTTTTTTATTAAGCAAGTAATACAAAACATCATCATAACACTCATCTAGTGAAACATCTTCAAGGTGACATCATTGTGCTATAAGATTTAGACCAGTTTTAGCCATTGTTCTGGTCAATGCTTGGCATCTTACCAGCTTCATGGGTTGTACCTGTTAGTGTAATTAATATTTAATTACACTTGCATAACTTTACTTAGGTAATATTTTAATTCCTAGGCTAATTATTCTCATCCTTATCTTGTTGAGCTATCTTGTTGATCAAGATAAGATTAGGGTTATGCATACTTGATTTTATAAAGAAAATCATCTCATGTAATTATGAATTCCTGAATAATATTATTTTGCATATCTTCTTGCAAAGATTTGCTGTTTTCATTTTTCTCTTCTGTGGAAGGCTTTTTTGGTTTGCATTTTAGATCTTTGTTTCTAACATGGTATCAGAGCCTTGATTTGCAACCCCTTCTCAGATTTTTGATAAAATCATTGCAAAGTTCATTTGGGATTCATCGAGGGTTTCATGCCTTGAGTTCATCTATGCAGTGTCTTGGATTAGATCGGGCTTCACCATTGGATTCAGAGCACTGGAAAAAGTCAGGATTGGCTTTTATTTTGTAGATTTTGGCCATTGTTTTCCAGATCCATGAGGGTTTCAAGCTAGGAGAATTTTTGGAAGCTCTAGAAGTAGCAAATTTTTTAGAGCATTTTGGGCACAAACGGAGGTCACCATTGCGTTCGTAGCAGCCAAAAACCCTAAGATCGCCTTTTTTTCATCAATTTTGGAGAAGTTGGTCCGAAAGGAAAAAAAAATTGCCAGGGAGGCCGTACGACCTCCCTAGCTCATTTCCTGAGGCACGAAATTTGAAAAAAATTAAAAAACATGAGTTTTTTGGGTTTTGTGAGGCACCTCCAGTTATAAAGCGCTCCGCCACTGCTACTCTGCTCGACGACCACCCATCGGCCGCTCAGACCAGCGGTGCCATCCAAAGGCCGCTGGCCCTTCAGCCCCCGTGGGCTCCTTTAGGCTTCGTCGGTGGTCCTATTGTGGACCAAACCCTTAGCCTAGCCCTCGACCAACACACTATAGAATATTCTGATAGATGCAGAATATACTGGTGGCCGTGCATTTTTTTTGATAGGGGGCGCTTTTTTTCCCCGACGACCTCCAGGCAGTCAAATTTAAGCTCGTGAACAGATGACATTAGCATGACATCATCATATGACCGACCCTCTTTGCCCCCTCCTAACCCCAGTTTGCCTTCAAGGAGTAGTTTTTTTTTCTTTTTGGCGTAACTTGGGCATACGGTATCAAAATAGGGAAACGAGATATCGCCGGAAAGCTATTTCCGAGCACTTTCCTATGGTGTAGTTTATTTTTCAATATTTTTCTGTTTAGTTGCATTTATTTCTGTTTGAAGTAAGATGTTCATTTATGGCTTCTGAGCTCATAACTTTTTGCCACGATCTTCGTTTTTCGCCATATTTACAGTGTTGGAAAGGTATTGAGGAGCTCTATTTTGCTGTCCATGCACTTTTTTTTGTATCTATCCTAGGTTGACCGTTATTCTAGATTTTTTTTGATGGGTGTTTTGGAGATTACTTGGATATTTTGGTAGTTGGAAGGGTGAAACTTGAATATTTGCACTTCATTTTAGTACCACATCATCTTATTTTCCATTTATGCATATTTAGCATTCTCTCCTTTTACAATCATTGGGTTATTGTAATAAATGAACTGAGATAAAGTTCCATCAGGGGGGTTTCTTGCATAATAATCTAATTAGAGTGTAGTTTTCACTTTGATTTCTATCTTTTTTTGATGGCAACTCGCATGGGTTATATCTGGTTTCTTAGTTTCTTTTGGCCACATCTTGTCTTAGCTTGACACATATCAGATTCACATCGGTTCACACTTCAGATTGAGAGTTTATGGTTATTGATCCCCATTGGTTCAGATCCTTCTCACTTTGAGGGCCATGTTTTTATGGTTAATGTTCTAGAGTCTTTATGGTACTTGTTCCCATGGAAGAGTTTTAGTCTCAGTTTGGCATTGACATCAAGATACACGACTTCTAGATTCTGTCATGATTTCATCTACTGTTTCTTCATAGATTCCAGGGTTGTTCCAGTTTGTGAGTTTTCTAGTGTTCCATGGCATCAGATCTGTTGTTGCATTATTATGATTCCACTTTGGTTTCTTGTAGACATAATTATCTTTCCTTTCTTTTTAGATTGTGGTTCCAATGTTACGCCACAATGTTCTTCCAGTGCTTCTTTGTAGCAGTCATCTCATTGTAGGGGGGTTTTGTCCCACTGGGTTTTCCTTCTCTACCTCATTATTGCATTTGTACATGGGTACCTGATCAGACCTTATTTTTGGGACCCATTCATGCTTTCTTGCATTCATCTTAGTTTTAGGTGCATGCTTTATTAGTCTCCCTAAGTTGCACTTATGGGGGGGTGTTAGTGTAATTAATATTTAATTACACTTGCATAACTTTACTTAGGTAATATTTTAATTCCTAGGTTAATTATTCTCATCCTTATCTTGTTGAGCTATCTTGTTGTTCAAGATAAGATTAGGGTTATGCATACTTTCTTTTATAAAGAAAATCATCTCATGTAATTGTGAATTCCTAAATAATATTATTTTGCATATCTTCTTGCAAATCTTTTCTTTTTTCATTTTTCTCTTCGGTGGAAGGCTTTTTTGGTTTGCATTTCAGATCTTGGTTTCTAACAGTATCTCTATTTCATACTCCTATAGAATTTTCACCCATTTGGCCCTTCTCTCACCCAACTCATTTTTGGTTTGCATTTCAGATCTTGGTTTCTAACAGTATCTCTATGTCATACTCCTATAGAATTTTCACCCATTTGGTCCTTCTCTCACCCAACTCATTTTGCATCAGTAAAAGCTTTACAGCTAGATTAGGAACAATTGCAAACACCTTATTTCTTAAAATATAATGCCTAAAATTCTTCACACCACAAACCAATGGATAAGCTTGCTTGTCAACATTATGATATCTCAATTCTACATGCTTCAATGGGACACTCATAAATGCAATTGGGTGTTCATCCCCTTGATCTGATTTTTGGGTTAACATACTGGCACACAAATGTTCTGAAGCAAATAAATATATGTAAAATGGTTTAGAGTAATCTAGACTTAACAAAATAGGAGCTTCAACTATTGCTCTCTTTATTTCCTCAACTTATTGCCTTGCCTCAATATTACATTCTACCTTAGCATCTTGTTTTAGCATCGCATTCATAGGTTTGAAAATTTCCGCAAAACTAGTAATGAACTTCCTAAAAAGTTGATCTTTCTAAAAGATTATTTCATTTCTTTCTTATTGGATGGAAGCTGAATTTTTAGTATAGCCTGGATACATTTGGGATTAATGGAATACCATTCTCTAAAATAACATGATGCAACAACTTTCCTTCTGTCACTCCAAAGATACACTTTTCAGATTCAAGGAGATACCAAACTCTCTACACTTCTGAAATACCTTACACAAATATGAAATATGGTCTCCTCTTTTCTTTAAAAACATAGTCAAATCATCCATGTAAATAATAATACACTTACCAATAAAATATTTGAATGTGATATCCATGGCTTGTTGGAATGTAGCTCCAACATTGATTAGACCGAATGGAATTCTCCTATATGTGAAGGTTTCCCACTTTGTGGTGAAAGTTTTCTTATTTATATCCTTATAATGAACCATTACCTAATTATAGACTAAGTATCCATCAAGAAAAGACATCATTTGAGAGTCATTTATGATCTGCATGTTGCAAGTATGAGCAAGTTTTGGTGGTGTTGTCACTAATGTTTTCATTGATTTTAACACAATTCAATATGTTGCAGATTGTGCATGTATAACTGAGATGATATTGAGATGTTGTGAGTACATGGAGCTATCTTTATGGTGTTGCAGATGTGTTGGTTTGATGAGTTTCCTAGTGCTTTTGAGAAAATTAATAAAGAAAAGAAGTTAGAATGATGAAAGTGTTCAAAATGTGCTCTGGTATGTGCTATGCATTTCTCTTGTGTTGATCCTATGCTTGTGTGGATTTGAAGTTTAGATAATGGTGATCTTGTGGTGATATCTCTTAAGTTTTAGCTTCTAGTTTGATGGTACGTGAAAGTTACGTTCACCAGTATATGAATTGTTATGGTAGAGTTGGTCTTGTGTGGACCGAGAGAAATATTTTTGCTCTACATTCCTCCTCTGTTTCATTTCATATCTTTTAGATATGGGATGTGTCTTATGAAGGTTTCTTTTGTGCTCTACAAAAGAGGTCTGAAATGTGGTGATTTGGAAGTCATGTTTTAGTGTTTCAGTATGAGTTTGTACAGTCCAGTTGGACTGATCAATGATGAAAGGTGTTCAGTGTTTGAAGTTTTTTGCATTTGATGCAAATGTATCTAGAATATTTTGAGATGTATTCTCATTCATAATGAAGTGTGTTGTGGCATTTGCATGTCATCTTCTTGTTGGGAAGCGTGTACATCATTGTTCTTTTGTGTTTTCATTAGGTTTTGTTGGCTTGGTGTTTACACTTCATTCAAAGAATAATATTTAATTAAGGAAGCGTGTGGTTGATTCAAGATATTATTTTTGATCTCAAAATTTTTTTTTATTGGTCCACTCTCATTCCTTTCCACTATGGGAATGTTGAGTTTTTGACCTAATTTTAATTTATGAAATAAGGTATTTGTGGCCAACCTTGGAGAAAGTTTCTAAGGTTAAGGATGGTATAAAAGCAAGTTGAATTGTGAAGATTTGTATGACATTGTGATACAAAGTGATGAAAGTGAGCCACAAATCATAAGAGCAGAAGTGTGTGTGTGAGTGAGTTGTGATAGCAATTCTTCATTGTGTTAGATTCCTGAAGGCAGTGAGCTAAAGGTTTCTACAATCCTTATTCAAGGTACAGATGTGAGTTAATTGTTGTTGTGGATCTTTTGTTCTCTCTTGTATTTGTAGGCAGTGAACCTCCCTGTTGGACAGTGAGTCCTTTCTATAGGTAGTGAGCCTTTGTACTTGGACAGTGAGTCCACTTTTGGGTAGTGAGCCTTTGTATTCAATTTTATAATCTTTATATTGTGAGTTAACCTTCATAATGGATTTTCCCTTATTGGGTTTTCCATGTAAAAATCTGGTGTTCATTGTGTTGATTTACTTTCTTTTCATTCTCTTACTTAATAACAAAATAGTGTGGTTGTGGAATTAATAAGAGTTAAAGTTTTTAAGTTTGAATTTTGTGACAACTGATTCACCCCCCCTCTCAATTGTCCAGTGCCTATTTAACACTGCAACACTTCATCTAAGGATGGCACCAGATAATTTTCTTTCTCAGATGCACAATTCATATTTCTAAAATCCACACACAGTCTAATTTTCCCATTCCTTTTGCGTACTGGGACTAGATTTGCTACCCAAGTAGAATGTCTAATAGGAAAGATAATGCAAGTAGATATAAATTTCATTACCTCCTTCTAGATGATAGGCTCAAGTAATGTATTTATTGGCCTTTGTCTCTTTCTAAATGGCTTTGCATCTAGCTTAAGAGGAATCATATGCATGATGATTTATGTATCATATGTCTTAAGATCTTTATAACTCCATGCTATGATATCTTGATATTTGTGAAATGCATTAACTATTCCCTCTTTCTCTTCTAGGGTACAAAACTTACCAATAAAAACATTATTTACGTCTTTTGTAGTACCCATGTTGTGTGTGTCACACTGGTTATCTGCTGAATCTTTTCTGGCCTTCTAATCCTGGTATCTTATCCTAACAAAATCAAAGATTATCTCCAGTTGTACCATGCCTCTTGGGATTTTATTAGTCTTTAGATTAATCAATCCTTCCATGTCCAATTCCATTTCTTTTGTTTCTATTTCATCAATAATCTGAGAAGCAAAAACATTAGAACTAGTAATGAAATCTAGTGTATGTTTATCATCCTCAAATACCTGGAAGCTAGTAATATTATCCAACACTGATGGAGTTGGAATGAGCTCCACTATGAATCCATTCAAACCTAATAAATACAAGGGATTTAAACTACTAGAAGCTTGAGCTAACACATCAACAGTCTAGTTTTTATGAAGAGGGATCAACAGAATGTTGAATGCATCAAATCTTTCTATTAAATCCCATACCCTATGACTATAGTTTGTCATTCTTCTACCATGGCATGAGTATTTCCTTTTTAATTTCTTAATTACTAGCTTTGAATCCCAAAAAAATTGCAAAGCCTTAAATTTATTTCTCAAAGTCATTAAAAATCCATGAACCAAAGCTTCATATTCTGCTATGTTATTTGTATAATAGAATTGTAACCCATGTGTTGCAAAAAATGTATTACCAGTTGGACTGATCAACTCAAAACCCACACCAGCTCCCTAATTTGATTTAGAACCATTGAAGAAAAAAGTATGTAAAACTTGGTGGGACATGTACCTTTTGAATTTACTACACATACATCACTCTTTGGAAAAGGGTCTTCTGCCATATTCCACTATTCATCATCTAGTTTAACTTGCAGGATTTTCTAATTATCAGCATTAACTGCAACTGGATTAATTTGCCTCTTGATTTGGTCTGCAACTGTTTGGCACAAGAAGCACTCAAACTTTAAGTGTGATGCATCATGGACCCTACACCATCTAGGAAAAAATAATTAATTGAAGTTCATCCTTCCTCCAATATTAACTTGATCTTCAACACATTTTTGGATAAACTCTTGGAAACTTTTGAGAAGACTAATTTTACCATCATCCTGTGAGTCCTCATTATCAGATTCAACCACTAACTTTGTGTTGTTATAGTGTTTATTTAGGTCCTTTGGTGCATCATGTAACATCAAAACCTCCTCCATTTATTCTATTTCCTCCATAGTTGCAATAGGAACATAATTTCTAAGGTTAGTTTTAGAAAATGACTCTTCATTTGTTGTATTATGATATTCAGTGATCATATAATTTAGCCTAGGTTCGCATTCGATTTTGATCTAATTTGGAAGTCCCTTCCATGGAAGCCACATATGTGAATGCTCAATAGAAATGTAACCATTGAGTTCCCTTGTAAAATCTCTACCTAAAATCATCACATATGTGTTTAGAATATCAACCACTTGAATGTTGATTATTTGTTACAACCTAGGATCTGATGCAACCTACATAAGAATTATATTTAACTCCTCAACTACACTCAAATCCATCTTATCTAGTTAGGTAGTTTTTTGTTGAGAGGGAGAGGGAGTAATTCCCAATGCTTTACATACTGAAAATGGTATAACATTCATAGAAGCTCTAGAATCCAACAAATAATTATGAAAAAAATTACCAAATAAATGAATAGAAATTATCAAGAAAGGAGGAGTTTCGGGCTTCCCTTGGAATAGACTCACTAGAGTATCTACCTGATCCACTTGAGTTTTATCTTTAATTTCTCCTTATTCTTATCTTTATTTTGCACTTGAGCTTGATCCTTTGATGGTTTCTTGGGCTAATATTTCATCAGTTGGGAATTTTAATTTTTTTCCCATTACTTCTTTGATCACAGGTTCACTTATGGGTGTGTTGAAATTAACCTTTTGTGCAACAATATCTTGTGAAGACTTAGAAGGAACAACATCATTCAAAGATCCAAAAACAACACTCCTAATTGTAGGAACTTTGAATAACTAAAAAGTAGAAAGATTGAATTTTACCTTTTTGAGTTCTTCAGCAACATACTCACCCATTTGCTCCACACTCATTTCATGCTGGTCATTTCTAGCTTGGTCTACTTGCTTTCCTTTGTAAACATTAGTTTTTCCTCCCTTAGTTAAATTAGATTGTCCTCCCTTGGAAAAATACTATGTTGGCACCTTTGGATAGGAAGGATTATTGCTTGCATTGGGATCAAGAGGTATGTTGAAGTTGTTCGACGAGGTGGAAGTAGTGAAATGACCTTTAGCATGTCTTTTTCTCAAATCATAAGGTCTAGTGAATTGGTGAAACATCTGCACCTCCTCTACTCCTAGATCTTCCTCATCTAGAGGACCATTATCAACAACATCACTATTCTCAAACAATTGGGATATAGATTACTCATTGCATACATCCTCTGTCCTAACGTCATCTTCAATAGGTTCTTCTTTAGGATGATTCTCTTCAACTCTAGGAAAAGGAGCATGATTTAACACCAAGACTGAATCATATGACTCTGAAGGCATAATTTCATGTCCATCTGAACCATCATTACCAGTAGCTTGTTGTACCTCCATTTGGAAAAATGTAGTAGCAACTTGGAATTTTGGACAATCCAACTCATAATGCTTATTTATTTGATGGATCCCACACCATCCAAACAATGTAGCTTCAGCTAGATAGACCCCACTTGATGAATTCTTTGGATTGTTGGGTGGATCCAAAGGTGTTGGAATACCTCCATTATTTTTCCTTGTGTTCCAAGATCTATTTTTTCTTGGAGGTTGTCTCCTTTCAAAATTCTACCCCGATCCTTGTCCTCTTTCAAAACCTTGTCTAAAACTTTGTCCAAAATCATGATTATCTTGATTGTAATTAGCTTGAATACTCTTTTATGAAGCTTGCAACTAATTATTCTAGTTCCTCAAATAGGTAACCTCTTTTGGTAACTTCTTTACCTACTCAACCAGCTCATCCAATAAGTCCTTTTCTGAATTACTTTGTGCTAGGGAAGAATTTTGTAGATAAACAAGGTGTGTTCTATAATTTTGTGAATAAGATGGTACTTTGAAATTTTGTAGATAGGCAGGGACATTGGATTGTTGTCGGGGATACATTGGATGACTAGAATTCTACAAGTAACTAGGGACTGGTTGAGATTGATTCAATGGTGTACCTAGATTTGGGATTAATGGTAGCTGATGAATTTGATTTATTTGGGGTATTTGATTAGCCAAAGCATTATATAACTCTTGAATTTTCCTAGGATTAGCAATGGGTCCCAATGAGGGAAAATGTCCTAAAAAATGTTGTCCCAAGTTAGTACTATCCTTGATTGCTTCTACATATGCATCCACTAGGGTCCTTAGAGGTCGGTGCATCCTTTTAACCAATGCAGAAGTGAGATTATCTAATGCAACATAATAAATATCCCTAGCAGAGGCATCATCAATAACATATGGATCCTGTAACCTAATATAGGAACAATGAAACCTATTATTTAATGAACCTATGGGCTTGTTGACTTACCTTTTAACTGACATAAATTGATGATACAACTCATTGGGATTGATAGGGATTTTAAATTTATGTAAGAAAGCATTAAGCAGTAGATCCCAACTAGTAATTGAGCTAGTAGGTAAATGGATGTACCAGTAAAACACTTCCTCACCCAATGAGTATGGAAAAATCCGACAAGCCACATCTTCATGATTAATCTACCTGTCTTGAAGAGCAGTTTGGAAAATCCCGATGTGTTCTTCAGCTATCCTATTAGGATCATTAACATGAAATTTGGAGTATAAATTCTCAATATTTTTAGGCATTTCATGATAATGATTAAATGACAAGGGTGGGGGATTATTTTCCAAGAAATCCATTGGTGGGGGTGGAGGTGGTAATGGTTGATTTGTGATAACCTGAGGCTATGGTTAAGAATTTGAAGATAAAAAAATAAATGAAGTGGATGATGGAGAAGATGGAGTTGAGGTCTGATGGGTGTGGATGATGAAGCTTCCCATTTCTTAGTCCTTTTACATTGGGTAGGGGCCTTTAATTCCTATAAATCCCCTTTATTAGTTGTAGATATGGTCCCTCTACGAAACCTTTGAGGAGACAGTGATGACCAAAGATGCTCCAGCTTTGTTCAATGCATCTCTCCTTCTAGTGCCAATTTTGTTGATGGTGTTTTTAGCACTGCAACAACATAGATAGAATACAAGTATCCTATCTCTCTTGAAAGGTAAATTTCTATCAGCAAGCCTCAAGAAACAACCCCAAGTTCTTTAATGTTAGGTATTGAAAATACATAAACAACTCAATGAAAATGTGATAATTCTGGTAACCACAAAGTGCCTTTATGGTAAAAGAAAAGCTAAAAACTTTAGGTCAACAATGAGGTTTTTACAATATTTGAAAATAAAAATAAACCCAAGTATTTTCCCAGATTTGTGGTCTAGAAGTTATCTTTTCATCAAATGTAACAACTCAGTGATTATTTTCAATTCTTATTCTAATAGTGATCTCAAATAAATATCAATAGAAAAGGGTTTAGAGAGATTTCTAAACTAAATCCTAAATGCAATCATGAAACTAATAGAGCATTCAAGGTAGACCAATCTTCAATAACCAATTTCTACTTAACCAAGATTATATCTATAGTATAATAGAAACAATGCAATCTCGAAAGGTATGAAAGATTTTTAGACTCTGAAGCATTCAAACATTCACCCAAAATGGCATGAAAATGCATAAACAACCACAATTAAACTATTGCAATAGGAGTAGGCCCAGGTTAACTTTACATAGTAAGTTACAATTAGCAAGCCACAAAAAGTATGGACCAAAGATTCCTCAACACCTCAAATACTTTATCATCAACATGAAAGGACTATAACTAAATCTACAAACTTATTCACCTAAAGCAACTTTTGAAACATAGGAACCATGCACACAGATGAAACAACATAGAAAAGAGAACCAAAATCAATTTCTTCTCTTGTATTCACTTCACCAAAATCCTGCAACAATTATAGGATCAATCCTTACAATAATGAGAGACCTCATATATATAGAGTTTATATCAAGCATGTCAGCCTAGAAAAAAATAAATTAGGTCTTATAATTTAGGTCGGCCAGAATAGGTCACCCATGTACAATTGAATTTCCCATTTAATTTTTTACAACAAAATACCAAAATTCATCCTCAAATAATACATCAAAATTAAATAAAAGGCCTTTTGACATATTTCTCTAGGAAAGGATGAGTTGAAACTTCTACTAGCTTGATGAAGTATTCACAAAGTTTAAGGCAACTACTCTTAATCATCCTCCTTATCCATTTTTTATCTTCTAGAATATTCATGAAAATTTTGAAGTAATTTGTTGAGGTATGCCTGATTAGGGGTTGGCATAAATTTTAACCTCACTTTAATTGAATTTAACTCCTCTTCACATTCCTTTAAGACTTTATCCCAATCAATCCTATACTCCTGAAATTTATTTAAAATTGTGACATGCATTGCTACATCTTCAAGATTATTTTCTGTAATTGGTCCATTTTCAACCTAGGGATAAACTTCTCACCACCACTACTTCAGTTGATCAATTTTTAGATATTCCTTTATGATTTTCTTCCTCTAGTAATAATATCTAAAAATAAAATACAACTAGCAAGGATATACTCCAACTTAGTTTGCACCTTTGGAAACTTTTCCAATGCTTTTTCCATGATTTCCCTTTTAGATTTAAAGGGTTTGACCCATTCTTTTGGTTTATCAATGTCTTCAAAAGCTAAAACTTCTTTAACCAAATTTCTTTAGGAATTTCATTTATTTTCACTCTTATCATGAACTTGTCATATGTCCCTTTAGACTCTGCTACTAGCTATTGTACATCATCCTAAAAAGAAGAAGTCTTCACATACACATGTAATACTTCTTCAATTAAAACAATATCCTTTTCATATACACCATTTATCCACTTTTGAGTAGTTTGAATAGAAGTCGTCATCTTTTTCACTTTAGTGATGGCTTCCTTGGACATTATATTTTTGGGGGTAGAGGTACTTGGTTGATTCTGGGTTTTTAGAGGTTTGACCAAATGTTTTTTATATTTCTGCAATTCATCCACTTGTTTTTGCAATTCATTCACGTGTTTCTACAACTTCACCTTTGCTTGTGTTTCATTGTCTAGCCTTTTCAGAATTGCATCTATAATCAAGGGAAAATTCTAAAATAGTTAGAGGGGTTAGCACAATAACAATAAAATTCCTATGAAATAACAAAGCACAAAGGAAGTGATGTGAAGACAAAAGGGATAATGTTACCCTAAGTCTCCACCTTCCATGATTGACCTTTGTTACACCTCCTAGCTTGCAGTAAATAAAATGCCCTCAAATTTGTGTGAGCAACTATGACTAAAGACTAAGCCCTATGCAAGTGTTGAAGGATTTGCAGAAAATAAAATAACCCTACAATGGATTAGAATGACTATGACTGTAAAAATTATAACCCTAAGTTGACAGAAAATAGACATAGACTAGAGGTCAAGAAATCAAAAGACCAAGAGACCAGCAAATGAGATCAAAATTGCCCTTTTATGAAAACTGCAATTTTGAACGTGTGGCTAGGATGAAAAGATGACAAGAACCCTAGGATCAATGATCAAGATTAAATGCTGCTGTGCATTAGGGTTAGGTCAAAATTAGGGCAAAAGGTAAGAACGAAGGGCCAAGATTGAATTATAAGATAATTCAATCAAGGGTCGAATTTAAATGAGATGTCAAAAGTCAAGAATTAATTTGGAAGATAAGACTGGCACGGACAAAGAGGTTGCTGGAGAAATTAAATAATAAAATTTATTTACTCCAGGTGACTAGTAAATAATTAAATAATAAAGATATTATTTAATTATGGAGGAATGTGACAAAAGAATCATTTTGAATTAAATAATGATTTAATTCAAAACTCAAGAGAATTGACTAAATTAAATAAATCCAATTTATTTAATTTCAATGAGAGAAAAAGCTAGTGAATATTTAAATAATTAAAATAATTATTTAATTATAGTGGAAGGGACAAAATTAAATAAATAAGAATTTATTTAATTTTTAGAAGGGGACTTAATTAGTGACGTAATTAAATAAATAAATTTATTTAATTAGTCAAGAAGACATAAATGACAAAGGAAAATTAAATAAATTATGAAATTTATTTAATTAAAGGAAGACTTAGATAATTAATGATGTATTAGATAAATAAATAATATTTATTTATTTAATAATCAAGTTGGAACAAATGACATGAATTAATTAAATAATTATGAATTATTTAATCAATAGTCGAATGTGGACCAAGGACATAATTAAATAACTTAATTATGCTAGGACGAAAGTGTTAAAAATGAAGCTTGCAGGCCTAGGTCATTTTTAGGTGTCTACAACATCCATAGAATCCTTTAGATCCTCTTTCTCATGTTTCTTGGTGGATGGACCCAAATTGATAGTTTTTACTTTGTATTTTGTAGGAGTAGCCTCATCTTTACTTTTTTTCACTGTGGGCGTAGCAACATGTAATATTCTATTGTTAGCTTCATTTCTTGTCATCCTAGATATTGTCCTATCCTTCTTCCTCTCTTTTGTTCTTCCCAATCCTACCAGAAAAATCATCCCAATTAGGAGTTGCCTCTTCAATAACCACTAGCTTTGGTTTCAAGCTCTCTTTTAGCTATGAAGGAGCGGTTGATTCTTCTAAATTAGTTTCATTCTGAGGGTTATTTTTTCCTCGGAGGTCTTTTGTCTTGTCCACTTGAACATTCTCTTTCCTTTCTTTCTCCTTATTTGTATCTTCTTCATCAAATTGTTGTTCCTCTTCCCTTCTTGGTGATTTAGAAAGATTTTCCTCTATCTTTTTAGGTTCTTTCTTTTCTTCATTTCCTTCCCTAGAGGCACTCTTCTCCAATTGATCCCCAAAATTACTAAGAACTCCATCTTAGAAGTTTCTAACTCCTCTTCTTGTTGTTGTCCTTTGGAGGTATCATCTTTATTTTTTGCTATCTCTCCCTCCTCTTTGTTAGACTGCACAAGTTGATGAGGTGATTGAGGAGGAGTGTTTTATGTGACAACCACTTCTATAGTTCCATCTTTATTGGATGGTGGCTCATTGGAAACTTTCTCTACTTCTTCAACCACTTCCTTTGTACTCTCTACATTTGGGGGTTGCACTTTAGCTTTAGGAGAGTTCTTTCAAGAGTATACTTGAGTCTTATCTCCCAAGATTTCTATATTTATTTCATCCTCTTGGGTTTCACCATCTGTAGCTATTACATTCTCCTCATCATCCTTATCTTTCCTTTATTTCTTTGTAGGAGAGGTATCTTTACTTCCCCCTTTGATTAGTGTCCTTTTTGAGGGTTGGGCCTCTATTGTCCCTTGATGAATTTCTTTTGTAGGTTTTATCTTTTTGGGAATAGGCTACCTTTTGAATTCACCCTTAGCCATGGATTTAACTTGACCCCTTGTTCTCTTGTTGATAATGAGAGGCTCTTCATTAGAGTCTTCTTCTTCTTCTTGATCCACTGAGGTATCATCCTTTGTCTTCTCAGAATCATCTTCCCCTAAAGATTGAGACTCCAAGTCTCTAATTAGCTCATAGGTAGGCTTGATCCCCTCTACCTCCATTTCCAACATTTTTTTGTTTTTCCCACTATTTTGAGTATCTAATCACCTAGGTATTGATTTGATCTAATTCCACTACTTCATCTTCTACCTAATCAATGGTGGGAAGAGGTTTATTTTTCAAACTGCATATAGTCATGGTACTGCATAGGATCTTCCTCATCCTCAATTTGATCAAGTACTTGGGTCACTTTATAGAGTTTGATCATCTTCAAAGGGAGATTGAAATACTTTCTTTTGATTACCTCACACTCATCTCTGTAATTGGCCCAATAGTCTTCTATATGATCTCTATGCCTATACTCTCTATTGGCCATTATTTCTGCTACTCCATAGGGATTAAAGTTATCTCTATTTGAATGAATATTTAAATGAAAATGAGCCATACCTAACTCTAAATGTTGAGTAGTTTGAATAGATGGACAAGCCTCCAAGCCACAAATTCTCAAGGTGAATTCCCCACCAACTCCTATCTTGTGCATGGCTTTCAAAATTTAATCAAAGGTTGCCCACTATCTTGTAACCTCCAGCAATATGACCTTATCAGTTGGTACCTTGGAAGTATGTAGGGTACCTTGGGAATTCCATGGACTCTAATATATGTGAGAGATAATGTTGGACTCTGGAAGTATAAGTTTTAAATTGTACTTCATCTTTTTAGCTCTGGTAGTTGGCTCTTCCTTGACTGGTTTAGTAGACTTTCCCTTAGAAGTCTTAGCCTTGCAAGACTCTGCCTGCATTTGGTTAGAATAAACACCATAATTACTCAAAATGCAAAGAAAAGTTAATTACTATCATTGCATCATTGGATTAACCATGAAAAATCATATGGAACAATTATAATGTCCCAATTCATCCTTATAACCCAAAGAAATCAAGTTACAGATCAAATTCTTGCATATCTCGTGTTTTTACAAACTTCAGGGATTTCAACCTCTAGAGGATTTTAGGAAATCCAACCCTCAAGGATTTTGTGAAACAAAATTCCTTGGGATTTCCTCAAGTAGGTAGATTTCATGAAGCACCATAACAATTGAGCAAATTGTAATCAATTGTACATTCAAAACAAAGATCATGTCTATACAAGCACAAGTCATACCTCAAGGAAATATCAAAACATCCAACATAAAGATAATCATGTAATTTTGGGAAATCCATATAGGTGGGGATTTAGAAAAATCCTCATGCTGGATGATTCCAAGGTCAAATGGATTCCACGAGATACAAGTCATCGAGCTTGTTGGGACTTAAAATTTCATACAAATTTTAAGTCCCCATATTAAAAAAAAGGATTTTAATGCTCAGAAGCTCAAGTGTAAAATCAGTCTCAAGAGTACATTTTGAAAAATCATAATTTTGGATTTCATTCAATTTCACATAAAACCGTTGTGCACACTCATTCATCTCACCTAAATGAACTAATTTCCAAAGTTACAGCTGCATAAGAAGAGATTTAATATTTTTTCAAGGAGGGCAAGTAATGGGTTTCAGCTAAATTTGACAGTGGTACTTTTGTAGAAAATGCTAGATGGGCAATTTTGAATGTTGAAAGTTTGTAAACTAGATGACTTCATGTAAATTTTTCTTGTGATTACACTACTCTACCACCAATTAACATCCTGGTGAATTTTCATGGCTTTTCGAGATCATTTGATCAATTTTCGAAAGCCATTTTAGAGGCTACTTAGTTTGTTTTATTACAGGTGCAAAGTGTCAAAAGGGGATTAGGGAGATGAAACCATTCAGAAATATTTTGACAGAGAAAAGGCATAAACAATTAAAGATAAAGAAAGCGTGTATGAAGGTGAGGGTAAAAAATAACAACTAGCTACTTTGGTTGTCTCAAAATGTTACCTTGATGAGCTCAATACTCTTTGCCTCGGGTGTTAGTTCCTTGTTGTCGACATACCTTAATTGCTAAAGCCATATATGATTACGCCACTCTTTGTAAAAGAAACATAATCAAGTGAAGAGTGAGTGGAAATAGACCCTAGACTAATACCATGGAATAAGTGACATATCAAGGGAATGTCAATTTTGATTACAGAGGAAATTTCACTCTTCCTAAGGTTGATGAAGGAGACATTACAGGGGGTAAGATTTGAAATTGCACTAAAGTACAATACAGAGTAGGGTGATGCAGCTGATCAATATGAACTTTGGTGATAATTTGAGAAATTTCCCAACTAATAATACTGCGCCAGAATGATTCTCCACTTGGGTTGTGTAAATAATAAAAGAAGAAACTATAACGAATTGATAGATTACCAGAAGCTTGCTATTAATAAATCAAAATGTGTTGATTATTTAATGAATCTAGCTCTCTCAGCTATAGAGCTAAGTCAAATTCCTCTTCGAAAAATACATTGTGACAGGCATTCAAAGGATTCCCTATGTAGCTGATGCATTGGCGGGGGTGTTTTGATTGGGACATGGACCAAAAGTCTCTCTTGTGAGGAATTCAATAATATCACAAATAATAATTATAGTGGCTCCTGGAATGAGTGTAAATGTTACGAAATAAGTGGAATTATTGAAGCAAGAAGGCAATTCTTATCTCAAGAAGGAGAGCATGGGCATAGCCATTGAGGCTGATACACAAGAGATAACTCCATGCCCAAATGTAACCACATATTGGACTGATATAGTGCCCTGTCACATGTACGTAAAATGTTGAATCATGCAGGTGACAACGGTGAAAGAACAATCAGATTATTTTTGGCTCATCAAACTTTCACAGAGGAATTTGGGAATGTCATTTGGAATGAATTCATAAACTAATATTATTCGAGTCTCTTGATCATATCAATGCATATTTGTGTCTTATAGCCATGGATTAGGCCCGAAAGTAAATGTTTTCTATCTGTAACTTCACTTCTATGGCATATCTCTGAGGGGAGCATTTTCATACAACCCGGAAGGAGTCATTTGAGGCATTTTCATAGGCTTTTAAGTCATTCGTGGACCATGAAATTTGTGGGTAAAGGAGGCAACATGCATGAGAAAAATCCTTATGAGATCATTACAATAGAGGCTTGCAAACTAGAAACATTGGTTTAATTCACATACCACAAGAAGATATTCAAAATGCCAATACAGAGCATATGTTCAATTGTCAAAGCAAAGCCCTAAATTGCTATTGGAGAAACCAATCTGTATCGTTGGGAGTCACTCTGAGGTCCCACTAATAGAACGATGAAGAAAACCTAATTGCATCGGCAAGAGCAGGGTAATCGAAGTGAGTTTTTAAAAATCATGTCTAATATGCATGTATTGCCGATGGATTAAGGGCATATGTAAATATTAAAGTGAATGAAAGAACTCTAAGGTAAGAATGCACAAGTAATTTTCTTTGGGAGTATTTAAAATGGAATTATAAAAAAAAATGATGGGAAAGATTTGAAACAAGAGAATGCTGAAAGAATATAAGGGTGAAAATTATCAAATGAAGGGTATTTTTTTCCACTAAGTAAAATATTTGTATGTGATTCACGGAGGGGGTGATTACTTTACCCAAAGAATGTTTTTATGCTGAAGGATACAAGTGAGATGTTTTACCAAGGAAGGTAGAAGTGGGTAATTTTTGTTGAAAGAATATTTTATTAAATATGGTACTGGTAAAAGGAGAAGTGAAAATTTAAATGAATAATAATAAATCAAAATTTATTTTCACGAAGAGGAAAATGCAAAGGGAGTTAAAAGGGGATAATTATTTTACCCGAAGAGCATGTTGAAGATACACACAAGTAAAAAGTAAAGTGAAAATTTCCAATGAAGGATCATCACCGAAATTGATTTTTCACTAAAGAGCAAAAGGCAACTAATTAAATATTTTATTTTCCCGAAGCGTTGTAGGAAAGGAAGATTTGTACCAGAAAGGTGCTGAGAAGAGTTATAACCCTAATGCAATATATATATATATATATATATATATATGGAGATTAGATTTAGGAGAAATAAGGTAGATTAGGTAGTTGGATAGGGTGAATTGTTGCCGAAATAAAACATCATGTTGTATATTGTAAAATCTTTTCAAATTATTTAATGGAGAAGAATGCATAAATTTGGTGAAATCCTTTCTTGGTGTTTAGTTGTTGTGATTCAATTATTCATATTTTTATCTAGTTGTCTCCAAATTGAGGTCTTTTAATCATTTAAATCAATATATCAAGTATATTGATGACTTATCAAAATGCATTCTCATTTTGTGTGAATTAATCAATTGGTGTCTACAAGTTAGATTTAGATTCTTTTGGATGAATCACAGTGATTTAAGGATTTATTTTTCATATTTGAAGAAGAACCTGGTAAGAAAGTATTCCAGCACAATTTATGCAAGTCATAAATTTAGTGAAGTTTTATGCTAGTCATAGAACCTCATTCTCAAAGTGCCTAGCAACTAGAGTTAAGCCAAAAAGGGGAAACACATATCATTTACCTCTTGACTCCATTAGCCCAACAAAAGCAGGCACTGGTCACACCAATTCCATTTTAGAATTTTATAAAATATTATTCAAACATTCACATCTCACATTTCAGTAGGAGTAGTTAGCAAGCTTTCATCTATTACACTTTGTGCCATCGTAATAGATCCATCAAGTCAATCAAGTCACACAACTTTAAGTCTACCTCATTCACATAGGTATACCCACCTAGGTTTGGCAACACCTGAAGAGAAGAAGGTTAAAATCATTTGGCCTTGTCTGTTACCCTAAAACATACCAATAGTTTGGCAACCTATTGAGGTATTTTACCTACGTTTTTGAGAGCTAACAAATTAGTGACTCTATTGGGGAATAACATCAAAAAATTTAGTTCTAGCCTATCCATCCATAGAGTCAATAAAGTTTTGAAAATTTGCACTCCCCATCCAAGTCGCACACCTAAAAAATTTGCGACTTCGCTGGGGAGTTATTGCAGGATATCCATTTGAAGACCATAATATAGAGTCATTGAAGAAAGAGTCATAATTTGAGAAGTTGGAGAAAAAGTGATTCCACTGGGGAAAATAAAAAATAATTCCAAAATAATCTTTTTCCTACTTTTGAAAAAGTAGGTGGCAACTCTGGTAAAAGTTGATAGATAATGCATAGATGTTGTGGTACAAATAGCACTTTGTCAGGATTTCAAAAGAAGAAATAAGGAAGAAGCTAATAATAGAGATCAAAGAATTGAGAAAAAAATGGCTACAATTGGATGAAGAAACACTACAATTGGACCAACAGCTGCTACAATTGAGAAACAAGCGTGTTCCAGATGCATCATAAAATATACCATTTTGCAATGAAAACGAATATACAAATGCAGGCAAGAATTGGACCCCTCAAGCCCCTCATAATACAATTGGGAATTTTCACAATGAAGGTAATGCACTTTATTCACAGCAAGATGTTTATTCACCATAGCCATCAAAGCAAGTAAATGCTTATCTAGTTCCTCATGGATAAAGATTGGTAAGTTATCAATATTATCAATATGCTCAATGTCAAGTGCAACACAATTCTAGTCCACTTGGAAATATCAATCATAATCTGTAGCAAGGTACATATCGGAACCAACAATCTAAAAATGATGAATATTTCAGAAATCTTTTGGATTCCTTTCTTGACATAAGAAGAAATAGAGGAGAATCTGGGTGTTCTTTGCTTTGCAGAATGATAGATAATTGTAGGAAAATACCTATGAATTACAAGCCCAACATAGCCATGTTTATTGAGTAGTTCATGAAAGTATATTGGCCTAATTCAATTTGTTGGCCTAAGTCACTAAAAGTTACTTTTGACCAAGTGAATGTGCTAATTGATATCATAATTAAGAAAAGGTATGAAGACAATGGTGACATTATTGATGAAGATGGAGAAATTGATCAGACGATGCAGCCAATAGAAGATGAGACATGTGCAAGTCAAAATAATTCCTATGATAGCTTGCATGATGAAGATGAAGATACAAGAGATCTCTCTTGCATAACAGATTGTGATAGGGAAAGCAGTGTATGTTATGAGGGATCTAATGAGTATTCAGATTGTGAAGATGAACCTGTGGATTTTAATTTACAACCAGGTGATTCTTGTAGTTTTTGTGATGATCAAGAAGAAGAAACAATGCAAGAAGCAAGTTCATTTGACAGTAAACAAATAACACATCCAGTTGCAGTTGAAAGCCATGAAGACACATTTGATGAAGAAGAGGTTTGTACATGTGAAAATGGTTTTCAATTTTTTTCAAATCCATTGTATGATGAAAAGATAGGTGATGATCAGATGATATCTTTCCAAGGTATGTCAAAGAACGAATTTAAGGTATTTTCAAATCCACTTTATGGTGAGGAAGAGATATTTTTAGACAAACAAAATGATATGTCAAATTATGGAACAAATGACTGTGCTGGTAATGTTTCTAATTTTTCATTCTTTGGTGATCTTGAACCTCTTTTTGATGATAACAAAAGTGAAGAATACAACTGTAGTGATATAAATATAGAAACATGTTCACTCAATAGTGAGCAAATTTTAGATTTGTTGGCAATAGAATATCATAAATACATACATGAAAAAACTTTAGAAAGTTCATCCCTAGCATTAATTGGTTCAAGTGTACACAGTGATAACTACATAGATCAAAAATTTATGTCATTACCAATTAGTTATATAAAAGAGATAGAAAAATTTTCAGATCTGATTATCTCAGAAAATGTTGGTGTGACTGAATTTTTAGACTTTCAAGAGAATCATTCAGATTTTCAGTTTTCAGTACAGCTGGGAGATCATTTTGTAGTACATGATAGTGAGCAAAATAATGAGAAATGTTGCATTGAATATGTATACACATTGTATGGTGAAAATGATAGAGATTTATCCCATGATGATGGAGAATATGAACTATAGAATGGTGAAAGGAATTTTGGTCAAGCTCAACACACTGATTCTCTAAATTTTTTCAATAACAATGATAGGGTAGATTGCAAGAATGTCTTCAAGAGGTATCTGATGAATTCAAAACAAAACAAGGTGTATGACCGGGGAAAATAAATACAATTCTTTTTGGTTGCCTTGTGCCATCAACTATGGTAAGGTTTTTCAAAAACCATGTTAGTTCATGACAAAAAAGAGTTTCAAGTCTGCTACTGAAATGAATAAAATATTTGGTCTGCTCTTCCAGTGATCTGGATTCTTGCAATGATCTCACAATCATTCATCCCTAGACGGAGCCACTATTGGGACTTAATTTCATAAAAATTTTAAGTCCCCATATTAAAAAAAAAAGGATTTTAACGCTTAGAAGCTCAAGTGTGAAATCAGTCTCAGGAGCACATTTTAAAAAATCATAATTTTGGATCTGATTCAATTTCACACAAAACCATTTTGCACACTCGTTCATCTCACCTAAATGAACTAATTTGTAAGGAAAGCAATGGTGCAGAAGCAACTTTCCTAACATCAAAACAACAGGGGAGAATGCATAGAGTACTTTTAATTTTTCTAATTACAATCCAATTAAGACACACATGAAAGATTTATAGTAACATAGAAGATACTCAAAGACAATGAACAACAGATTTACGTGGGAAACCCTTTTGGGAAAAAACCCACCACACCAAGCTAAATCTCTTTGTATTACCGTAACAACAATTACATACAATCAGAGATACAACTCTCTGGTATTAGTTCATAGTAGGTTCATTCACTGTTCATCCAGTTACAGAAAAGCTCTCAACAATCCGATCTCACTCAACTGTGTTTCAAAATCAGAATCGATCCTTTAAATCTTATCACATTCTAATTTTTTCCTTATGTTCATCCTTATTCGCCATTGCCCCATTGTAGAAAGTTTCCTCTCGAGCAATTGATTTTTCCCTACATGTTGTTCAGCTTTAGCGTCACAACAGTTACAAAAATCTAACTGCCACCCATTTGAAATCGCTTCCTCTGATTGGTCCACGAGGCTCCACATAGGATGGTCAAACTGGTCAAGGGTGTTCAACTTTGTTGGCATATCGGTGAGACACTAACAGTGTCTCCCCGATGCCACAAAGTCTTCATATCGCTATCAGCATAGGTTCACAGTCTGCAAGACGATATACCGAACGCCATGAGTCATACCGAATCCATCCAAGTCTTTCACTAAGACCTTACACCGACCGAACATGTCATACTGAAGCATCGAAGAGTCGGCGAGACTTATTGTCTTTGCCAAGACCTTATACCGAGGTCTTAAGTCACCCCGAGCGTTGCATTCACCAATTGGAAAGACTTATGTCTTTCACCGAGACCACATACCGAGCGCCCATGTCTTGCCGAGTCGGCAAGACATTTGACTTCGCCAAGATGTTTCACCAGGCACCGAGAGCTACACCGATGACTTCAGTTGCATCCCCATTAGTGAGACTAGGCACCCTTCGCCAAGACTTCATACCGAAGTCTTTTGTCACTGTGAAGGCACCAAGTGAAAACTCCCATCAGCGTGACCTTTCATTGTCACTGAGAGATCTTCCCAATGCACTTGAGTTACCCCAATAGCCATATGCTATTAGTGAGACATTCTCCAATCGTTGGGACTTCTCCCTAAGCCCTTGAGCTACTCCGACATCTGCATTAACACCTGATAGGAACATACTGTCGGCTAGAGGTCTCCAATCAACAAAAGGTCATAGCGAATGCTCTTTGTCACAGCGATGGACTTCATTTGGCAAGACATCACCTCTGTCTTGGCGACATGGAAATTTAAAACGGATTTAGAATAGTTAGTCGGCCAGACATGAATAATGTCACAGTGACTTTTCCCTGCAAGAGTTACATGTCAGTAAGAATTGAGGCACATATTCCAACAAGCTCCCACTTGACGAAGATCTTACTGACACCTCCAGAGCATAATCAAACTACTAAAAATCATGGGCCAGGAGGCCCATCGAACTAGCACACCACCTGTATTTGTCTGTGCTCACAGGCTTCATCAATGCATCTGCAACATTTTCCAGAGTATCCACTTTCTCCAAAGAGACCTTCCCATCCTCCACCATATCTCATACAAAGTGATACTATACATCTATATTTTTCGTCTTGGTATGGAAAGTAGGATTCTTTGCCAAACATATAGCACTCTGGCTGTCACAGTAAATAGTAATTTTTCCTGCATCAAAACCAATGTTAGAACACAAACGTTTTATCCAGACTGCTTCTTTACAAGCATGTGTAGCTGCCATGTATTCTGCCTCTAAAGTGGAAAAAGCGACTATAGCATGTTGCTTGCTCATCCAACTCACTGCACCACCATTCATCATAAAAACATATCCACTGGTGGATCTTCTGCTGTCGATGTCCCCTGCCCAATCAGAGTCCACATAACCTTGAATACTGAGAGTCCTCTGTGATTCAACCAAGTTCCCATGGTAACACAGAGCATAGTCTAAAGTACCCTTTAGATATCTAAAAACTCTCTTCACAACATCCCAATGTGTCCTTCCAGGATTAGCCATAAACTGACTAAGAACTCCCACTGTTTGGGAAATGTCTGGCCTTGTACAAACCATTGCATACATAAGGCTACCAACAACACTAGCATATGGCACATTGGTCATGTCCTCCATCTCAGTAGGAGATTTTGGACAATCCTCAATAGATAGCTTTGTTCGCTGTGTAACTGGAACAACTAGCTACTTGCACTCAGTCATACAAAATCTCTCTAGAACAGTCATGATATAATTACTCTGACTAAGCCAAAGTTTTCTATTTTTCCTATCCCTAGTTATTTCCATTCCCATAATGTACCTTGTTGCACCAAGATCTTTCATTTTGAACTTTGCAAACAACTGAGACTTAAGATCAGAAATCATTAGCTTACTATTTCCTATGAACAACATATTATCAACATAGAGAGCAATAATAAGGACTTGATCACTTTCATCTTTGTAATATACACAATGATCACATTTTGATCTTACAAATTCCAATGACAAAACAAAAGTGTCAAATTTCTAGTACCACATTCTAGGAGGCTGTTTTAACCCATACAAAGATTTCTTTAACTTGCAAACCAGTCTTTCCTTACCTTTTTCCACAAAGTGCTCTGGCTGGGACATATAAATTTCTTCTTCAAGATCACCACAAAGAAACACTGTCTTCACATCCATTTGTTCAATTTCTAAGTCATACACTGCTGCAAGTGACAAAAGAAATCTAATAGATGTTAACTTAGCTACAGGAGAGAAGATTTGTCCATAATCAATTCCCTCTACTTGGGAATAACCTTTTCCAACCAGCCTCACTTTATATTTTTCTACATTGCCATCCAGACCAATTTTCCTTTTGAATACCCATTTACAACCCACAACTTTTCTGCCTTTAGGCAATGGCACCAAAATCCAGGTATCATTCTTTTCTAATGATGCCATCTCTTCATTCATGGCTTCCAACCAAGAGTTTGAATCATACATTTTAAATGCCTCTTTCACAGTCCTAGGTTCATCAGTGCTAGAAATTAAAGCATAGGCACAAGTAGACTCAATTATAGAAAACCCATACCTATCAGGTTGCTTTCTTTCATGAGTTGACCTCCTCACAGGTTGAGGCTGAGGCGGTTCTTCATCTTCTTCAGAACTTTCAAAACTACTTGAGCTCTCCTCAGTATCAAGTACATTTTGATTTTTCAATTCCTCTTTATCTGGTGTCGGAGGAATTCCTACTACATCCTTTTCATTTTTTGATTTCTTCTTTGACTGCAGATCCAATGTAGAAGTTTTCAGCTCATGAAAGATAACGCTTCTGCTATACAAAACCTTCTTAGTCTCAGGGTTCCAAAGCTTGTATCCTTTTATGCCAGCACTATAGCCAATAAAAATACACTTTACAGCTTTGTTTTCCAACTTGGATCTTTTTTCATATGGCACATATGCATATGCCTCACGCCAAAGACACAAATATGTCTCAGAGAGGGCTTCTTTCCACCATGCTTCCAAAGGCATCTTCTCAACAAGAGAAGAGTTAGGAGAATGATTTACCAAGTAACATGATGTAGAGATTGCTTCAGCCAGAACTTCTCCTCCAAGCCATCACTGCTCAGCATACTCGTGCTCTTCCACATCATTCCTCGGTTGAACCTTTCAAAGAACTCCATTTGGCCAGAGTGGCGGTGTAGTCTTATGTCTTTAATCCCATGATCCTACGCATCTTCAATTCATCCGAACAAAACTCACCGGGCCATTTCAATCCTCAAACATTTTATTTTCTTACCAAATTTCCACTTTTCAACAAGGTTTTTAAATTCCTCCTTAAATCGAATCGAACACTTCGATTTATTTTCTTAAAAATATACAAATGTTCTTCTTGAATACTCATCAATAAATGACACATAGTATCTTTGATTTAGACAGAAAGAACATTCATCGGACCAAAAACACATCAAATGAATATAATCAAGCAAACCAAAAGATTTGTGAGGACTGGAATAAAATGAAACACGTGTTGTTTACCATATATGCAATGTTCACAAAATTCAAACTCAAGGTTACAATCTTCAAGCCCTTCTACCAAGTTTTATTTTTCAAGGTTTTTAAACCTTTTTCACTAATGTGGCCAAGCCTATGATGCTAGAGCATAGTCTTTTCTGCTGGAAGTTTAACCTCCATGGCGTTTACTCCATCAGGGACGTTTCCCTCTTCTACTCCATGAGTAGCTTTTTTTGACTTCGCAGAGACACTATTGCATTGAATAGCTTGTGCATCCAGCTTGTACAAGGTATCAATTTGAGCACCCCTAGCTAGCACCATCGAGCCTTTAGTCATCTTGTAGCCATTTCCAGAGAATGTGACATGCACTCCGATATCATTCAGTTTACTTATAGAAAGTAAATTATGAGCTAGACCTGGTATATGCATCACATCATTGATTCCCTTCACTCTTCCATCAGGGAATTGAATTCTAACTCTTTCACGACCAACAATTTCCAAAGATGAATCACTTGCCAAGTACACCTTTCCACCATTGTATTCTTCATACTTCATGAACCAATCTCTATGAGATGTCATATGGAAAGATGCTCCAGAATCAATCAGCCAGACATCATCTGATGCCCGTGTAGCCAAAGCTACAATGAAGGTGTCTCCATCACTCTGAGAAGAATCATTGCCAGAAGAGTTTTTCTTCTTTTTTTTTCCTCCTTTCAATCCTTTTGGACATGACCAGGTTGCCCACAATTCCATCATTTCACCTTGGACTTCTTGCTAGGAGACTTTGATCTCCCTTCCGATTTCAATCTGGATTTCTTATCCTTCTTCTTGCCTTTCTCCTTCGATCTACCTCTGACAGCCAGAGCCTCCTTTGCCATCTCAGAATATTTTCTTCTCATCTCTTCTGACAACAAAGAAGCAACAACATCTTCCATCTTGAAAGTGGATGTCGTACTCCCAATAGCCATCACCAGGTGATCCCAAGAATCTGGCAGAGAACATAGCAACAGCATGCAATGATCTTCATCTTCAATCTTCACACCAACAGATGTTAACTGAGCAATTAGCATGTTGAATGCATTTAAATGATCAGCAACATATCCTCCCTCTTGCATTCTCAAAGAGTACAACTTCTTCCTCAAGAATAATTTTTCCACCAAGGACTTGCATTGATAAATTGATGCCAGTCTTTTCCACTAGGAAGATGCAGTCTTTTCTTCATGCACATTCAGAAGAACAGAGTCTACTAAACAGAGCCTTATCAGCCCCTTAGACTTTCTATCTGAAAGATCCCAATCCTCTTGCTTCATGCCTTGAGGCATTGTTCTAGATGCAGCAAGTCACAGATCATGATCTACTAACATATCTTCCATTTTGAGTTTCCACAACTCAAAATTGCTACCATTGAATTTCTCTATTTCCATCTTTCTGGATGTGCTAGCCATCTTAATCTGTAATTGAATTATCAGACCTCTACTAGACTCCCATTGAAAAAGAATTGACATAAAAAACCCAACCCACTCATAAGGATAACACAACTGGCCAGGCTCTGATACCACTTGTAAGGAAAGCAACGATGCGAAAGCAACTTTCCAAACGTCAAAACAATAGGGGAGAATGCATAGAGTACTTTTAATTTTTCTAATTACAATCCAATTAAGACACACATGAAAGATTTATAAAAACAGAGAAGATACTCAAAGACAATGAACAACAGATTTACGTGGGAAACCCTTTCAGGAAAAAACCCACCACACCAAGCTAAATCTCTTTGTATTACAGTAACAACAATTACATACAAATAGAGATACAACTCTCTAGTATTAGTTCATAGTAGATTCATTCACTGTTCATCTAGTTATAGAAAAGCTCTCAACAATCTGATCTCACTCATCTGTGTTTAAAATCAAAATCGATCCTTTAAATCTTATCAAATTCTAATTTTTTCCTTATGTTCATCCTTATCCACCATTGCCCCATCGTAGGAAGTTTCCTCTCGAGCAATTGATTTTTCCTTGCATGTTGTTTAGCTCCAGCGTCACAACAGTTGCAAAAATCTAACTGCCACCCATTTGAAATCGCTTCCTTTGATTGGTCCACGAGGCTCCACATAGGATGGTCAAACTGGTCAAGGGCGTTCAACTTTGTTGGCATATCGGTGAGACACTAACAATGTCTCCCCAATGCCACAAAGTCTTCATATCGCTATTGGCATAGGTTCACAGCCTGCAAGACGATATACCAAACGCCATGAGTCATACCGAATCCATCCAAGTCTTATCGAGTTAGTAAGACTTTAAGTCTTTCGCTAAGACCTTACACTGGCCGAACATGTCATACCGAAGTATCAAAGAGTCGGCGAGACTTATCGTCTTTGCCAAGACCTTATACCAAGGTCTTAAGTCACCTTGAGTGCTGCATTCACCAGTCAGCAAGACTTATCTCTTTCGTCGAGACCACATACCGAGCGCCCATGTCTTGCCGAGTCGGCAAGACATTTGACTTCGCCAAGACGTTTCACTGGGCGCTGAGAGCTACATCGATGACTTCAGTTGCATCCTCATCGGCAAGACTAGGCACCCTTCACCAAGACTTCATACCGAAGTCTTTTGTCACCGCAAAGGCACCAAGTGAAAACTCCCGTCGGCGTGACCTTTCATTGTCGCTGAGAGATCTTTCCGATGCCCTTGAATTACCCCGATAGCCATATGCTATCGGTGAGACATTCTCCAATCGCTGGGACTTCTCCCTGAGCCCTTGAGCTACTCCGACATCTACATTAACACCCGATAGGAACATACTTGTCGGCCAGAGGTCTCCAATCGACAAGAGGTCACAGTGAATGCTCTTTGTCACAACGATGGACTTCATTCGGCAAGACATCACCTCTGTCTTGGCGACATGGACATTTAAAATAGATTTAGAATAGTTAGTAAGCTAGACATGAATAATGTCACAGCGACTTTTTCCTGCAGGAGTTACATGTTAGTAAGAATTGAGGCACATATTCCAACATGATTTCCAAAGTAATAGCTGCATAAGAAGAGATTTAATATTTTTTCAAGGAGGGCAAGTAATGGGTTTCAGCTAAATTTGACAGTGGCACTTTTTTAGAAGATACCAGATGGGCAATTTTGAATGTTGACAGTTTGCAAACTAGATGACTTCATGTAAATCCGTCTTGTGATTACACTACCCTACCACCAATTAACTTCCTAGTGAATTTTCATGGCTTTTCGAGATCATTTGATCAATTTTCAAAAGCCATTTTGGAGGCTACTTAGTTTGTTTTGTCACAGGTGCAAAGTGTCAAAAGGGGATTATGAAGATGAAACCATTCATAAATATTTTAACAGAGAAAAGGCATAAAAAATTAAAGATAAAGAAAGCATGTATTAAGGTGAGGGTAAAAAAATAACAACTAGCTGCTTTGGTTGTCTCAAAATGTTACCTTGATGAGCTCAGTACTCTTTGCCTCAAGTGTTAGTTCCTTGTTGTGTACATACCTTAATTGCTAAAGCCATATATGATTATGCCACTCTTTGTAAAAGCAACAAAATCAAGTGAAGAGTGAGTGGAAATAGACCCTAGACTAAAAAAAACATACCATGGAATAAGTGACATATCAAGGGAATGTCGATTTTGATTACAGAGGAAATTTCACTCTTCCTAAGGTTGATGAAGGAGACATTGCAGGGGGTAAGATTTGAAATTGCACTAAAGTACAATACAAAGTAGGGTGATGCAGCTGATCAATATGAACTTTGGTGATAATTTGAGAAATGTCCCAACTAATAATACTGTGCCAGAATGATTCTCCACTTGGGCTGTGTAAATAATAAAAGAGGAAACTATACAGAATTGATAGATTACCAGAAGCTTGCTATTGATAAATCAAAATATGTTGATTATTTAATGAATCTAGCTCTCTCAGCTATAGAGCTAAGTCAAATTCCTCTTTGAAAAATACATTGTGATAGGCATTCAAAGGATTCCCTATGTAGCCGATGCGTGGGTGGGGGTGTTTTGATTGCAACATGGACCAAAAGTCTCTCTTGTGAGGAATTCAATAATATCACAAATAATAATTATAGTGGCTCCCGGAATGAGTGTAAATGTTGTGAAATAAGTGGAATTATTGAAGCAAGAAGGTAATTCTTATGTCAAGAAGGAGAGCTTGGGTGTAGCCATTGAGGCTGATACACAAGCAATAACTCCATGCCCAAATGTAACCACATATTGGACTGATATAGCACCCTGTCACATGTACGTAAAATGTTGAATCATGCATGCGACAACGGTGAAAGAACAATCAGATTATTTTTGGCTCATCAAACTTTCACAAAGGAATTCGGGAATGGCATTTGGAATGAATTCATAAACTAATATTATTCGAGTCTCCTGGTCATATCGTTGCATATTTGTGTCTTATAGCCATGGCTTAGGCCTGAAAGTAAATGTTTTATGTCTACAACTTCACTTCAATGGCATATCTCTGAGGGGAGCATTTTCATACAGCCCGGTAGGAGTCATTTCAGGCATTTTCATAGGCTTTTAAGTCATCCGTGGACCATGATATTTGTGGGTAAAGGAGGTAACAGGCATGAACAAAATCCTTACGAGATCATTATAGCAGAGGCTTACAAATTGGAAACATTTGTTAAATTCACATACCATAAGAAGATATTCAAAATGCCAATACAGAGCCGATGTTCAAATATCAAAGCAAAGCCCTAAATTGCTATTGGAGAAACTAATCTGTATCATTGGGATTCACTCTAAGGTCCCACTAATAGAACGATGAACAAAACCTAATTGCATCGGCAAGAGTAGGGTAATCGAAGTGAGTTTTTAAAAATCATGCCTAATATGCATGTCTCACCGATAGATTAAGGGCATATGTAAATATTAAAGTGAATGAGAGAACTCTAAGGTAAGAATGCATGAGTAATTTTCTTTGGTAGTATTTAAAATGGAATTATAAAAAAAAATGATGGGAAAGATTTGAAACAAGAGAATGCTGAAAGAATATAAGGGTGAAAATTATCAAATGAAGGTATTTTTTTCCACTAAGTAAAAAATTTGTATGTGATTCATGGAGGGGGTGATTACTTTACCCAAAGAATTTTTTAATGCTAAAGGATACAAGTGAGATGTTTTACCAAGGAAGGTAGAAGTGGGTAATTTTTGTTGAAAGAATATTTTATTAAATATGGCACCAGTAAAAGGAGAAGCGAAAATTTAAATGAATAATAATAAATCAAAATTTATTTTCACGAAGAGTCAAATGCAAAGGGAGTTAAAAGGGGATAATTATTTTACCCAAAGAGCGTGTTGAAGATACATACAAGTAAAAAGTGAAGTGAAAATTTCCAGCAAAGGATCATCACCGAAATTGATTTTTCACCAAAGAGAAAAATGATGAAGATTAATTAAAATATTTAATTTTCCAAAAGGCAACTAATTAAATATTTTATTTTTCTGAAGTGTTGCATGAAAGGAAGAGTTGTACCAGACAGGTGTTGAGAAGAGTTATAACCCTAATGTAATATATATATGGAGATTAGATTTAGGATAAATAAGGTAGATTAGGTAGTTGGATAGGGTGAATTGTTGCTGAAATAAAACATCATGATGTATATTGTACAATCTTTTGAAATTATTTAATGGAGAAGAATCCATAAATTTGGTAAAATCCTTTCTTGGTGTTCAGTTGTTGTGATGCAATTATTTATATTTTTATCTGGTTTTTTCCAACTTGAGGTCTTTTAATCATTTAAATCAGTATATCAAGTATATTTTTGATTTATCAAAATGAATTCTCATTTTGTGTGAATTAATCAATTGGTGTATGCAAGTCAGATTTAAATTCTTCTGGATGAATCATAGTGATTTAAAGATTTCTTTTGGATAATTGAAGAAGAACTTGGTAAGAAAACATTCCAGAACAATTCATGTAAGTCATAAATTTAGTGAAGTTTTATGCCAGTCATAGAACCCCATTCTCAAAGTGCCTAGCAACTAGAGTTAAGCCAAAAAGGGGAAACACATAGCATTTACCTCTTGAATCCATTAGCCCAACAAAAGTAGGCACTGGTCACACCAATTCCATTTTAGAATTTTATAAAATATTATTCAAACATTCACATCTTACATTTCAGTAGGAGTAGTTAGCAATCTTTCATCTATTACACTTTGTTCCATCATAATAGATCCATCAAGTCAATCAAGTCACACAACTTTAAGTCTGCCTCATTCACATAGATATACCTGCCTAGGTCTGGCAGCACCTAAAGAGAAGAAGGTTCAAATCATTTGGCCTTGTCTGTTACCCTAAAATGTACCAATAGTTTGGCAACCTATTGAGGTATTTTACCTGTGTTTTTGAGAGCTAATAGGGCTTTCCATGGATAAGTGGAATCCACGAAAGACTAACTTTCGAGTAATCTGAGTAGTGATGGATTTAGCGAAGATTCATAACTTTGAAAATTGACTAAATGAAAAGTTTTAAACCTCTCAAAATAACCTAATAAATGAAAGTGCAATTAACCAAATCCTCCAATTTTATCAATATCTACCAAGGCTTGATTCCAAAATAGCAATAATCTTAAATCAAACATACACCCTAGCCTACAATATTGATTGGTTATTCAACATCTTAACTATGGCCTTCAAAATTGAATGACCTAGGGTTTAACATGAATGCACTCATCGACCAAAAATCCATAAATCAACAAAAAAATCAGCTATCATAGTTCAAATATGCCCTAGTTTGTGCTATCCAAACTTTGGAATTAACAAAATGCATTATAAGAACAAAACCTAGTTCATTATTGCTGCCCTAATTTCCACCCATTATTTCAAATGCACATGAAGAGGAAAAATAAATAAATTTCAAAACATGTGTTTAATTAAAAATAAATCAAATTAACACTATTTATTCAAATACTAAGGACAAATCACTCAAACTCCAAATACGAATCAAAATAAAATGAGCTCAAGATCATAATTTTAATGCTAGACACAAAATGATATTTATTTAGATTTCCATCATAAGAAAATAATTGTTCAAATCCACATAAAATTTATAAGAGAGCCAAATTTCCAAGTTTAAATCCATACCTTGCAACTTTAGATGTTGAACATAAAGCACAAAAGTTTTCCCAAGAAAACCCTAGCCAATGACCAATGAAATCCACATGCACAATTAGCAAAACCCTAATCTTAAATCCGTGAAAGCACTCAAAAGCTCATCAAAACATGACCTCTCAAGACAAAAAATGCACAATGATGCTCAAAAGGCTTAAATCGCACCACAAATCTACCCAAACATGAGCATTAATGGAAACCTCATCAACTACAGAGTGACATAAATGACTTTGACAAGAGATTTGGACAAAGCTCAAGGAACTCACATGAAGCCAGATTTCATGAAAATGAGAACTTCAAGTATTCTGCGATGAGGAATATTTTGCAAAAATAAACTTTAGGGAATCTAGGTGGTACCATATTTAGTGAAAATCAAAACCTCATGGATTCGGGACCTTGATGGATTTCCCAAAACTCATCCATACTTAGCCAAATTTGATGCCTAGATGAAACTTTAAGAGACCTAATGGTTTCGAGCATCCAAAATGAGGTCAACTGTTGCAAAAAAAACCAACCCAAGTTGTTGATATGATCATTAAAGCTCAAAGGTGAAGTGAATCAAAACTTAAAGGACCCATCCCTTAAGGAGAAAATGAAGAACCTAAAGCAAAATGAAAAGAAAAATAAAGTAAAGAGGGTCCCTACCTCGAGTGTGGCATTTGTGCGAAAAGGGCACAACAAAACCCCAACCCAAATTCAAAAATTATCCTTTGAAAGAGTTTGTGAATGACCCACTAGTAGCATTTTCAAGTATTCCATACAAGGTTTTATCTACTGAGGATACTAGGGAATATTGTTCCAAGTATGAGCTAATTTGGTGGTGTTGTCATTAATGTTGTCATTGATGTCAACACAGTTCTATATGTTGCATATTGTGCATGTATAAATGAGATGCTTTTGAGATGTTTTGAGTACATGGAGCTATCTTTATGGTGTTGCAAATATTTTGGGTTAATGAGTTTCCAAGTTCTTTTGAGAAAGTTAATAAATAAGTCAGAAGAAGGAATGTATTCAGATTGTGCTCTGGTATGTGCTCTGCATTTCTCCTATGTTGATCCTATGCTTTTGTGGATCAAAAGGAATTTTTTTGGTATTTTCATGGTGACATATGCTGATTTTCAGCTTCTGGTGAGTTGGTATGTGAAATTTGTGTCCACCGGTTTGTGTGTTCTACTAGCAGAATCAATATTCTGTGGACTAGGAGAAAAATTGTTGCTCTACATTTTTTCTCTATTTCATTTCAGATCTTGTGGATCTAGGATATGTCTTGTGAAGGTCTTTCCTATGCTCTGGAGAAGAGGTTTGGAGTTTGGTAATCTTGAAGTCATGTTTTAGTATTTATGTGTGTGTCTACATAGTCTGAATTGTCTGATGAAATAAATTCAGTGATTGAAGCTTGTTGTTCTTGTTGCGGATGTATCTGGAAGGTTCTAAAATGTATTCTCGTGCTTAAGGAAGTGTTGTGGAATTCACATCTTATCTTCTAGTTGGGAAGTGTGCACATCATTGTTCATTTGTGTTTTCATTAGGTTTGGCTGACCTAGTCTTTACACTTCATTTGAAGAACAAAATTTAATTAAGGAAGCGTGTACAAGATTCAAGAATATTATTTTTGGTCCACTCTTATTCCTTTCCACCAAGGGAATTTAGTGTTGCTGACCTAATTTTAATTTATGAAATGATGTATTGTGGCCAACCTTGGTAAATATTCTAAGGTTGAGAATAGTATAAAAGTAAGTCGAGTTGTGAAGAATGGTATGATAGTGTGATGTAAAGTGATGAAAGTGTGCCACAAATCATAAGAGCATAAGTTTGTGTGAGTGAGTTGTGATAATATTTTTTTAGTTTGTTGAAGGCAGTGAACTGAAGGTTTATGTAATCATGTGAATGTGCTTTAATTACAGTGGTGGATCTTTTGCTCTCTTTTGTATCTATAGGTAGTGAGCCTCCCTATTGGACAGTGAGTCCTTTGTAGGTAGTGAACCTTTGTATTTCGAGAGTGAGTCCTCTTTTGGGAAGTGAGCCTTTGTATTTAATTTATAATCTTTATATTGTGAGTTAATCCTCATCATGGTTTTTCCCTTGTTGGGTTTTCCAAGTAAAAATTGGGTGTTCATTGTGTTGATTTAATTTTTGTTATTTATGTTTCATGCTTATATTTAATAACATAATAGTGTGGCTGAAGATTTGATAAGTGATAAAGTTTTAAGGTTAAATTTGTGTGACAACTAAGTCACCCTCCTCTCAGTTGTCCTACACTTGTTTAAAAATTGGTATCAGAGCTTGTCGTTCCTTGAGTAGAGCTTAACCACTTAAGGAAGATCTGATGGTGCACAAATTAGCGATTCCTATGTTTGATGGAGTTGACTACAAAGCTTGGAAGGGACAGATGAGAGGATATATTATCTCTCTTGGTTTCAAGACCTGGAAGACTATTGAGAACAAGTATACACTTCCGTTTGGTGGTGTTAATTTTGTAGATGAGATCTCTTCTTATGAAGAAAATGAGAAGGCCCAGTATGCAATTTGTAGTGGTTTATCTAAAACTGAGCGAATTAAGGTTAATTCTCTAGATACTGCATATGAAGTCTAGAAGAAGTTGGAAGACATGTATGAAGGAAATGAAAAAGTGAAATTCACAAAGAGACTAGCAGCAAAGCATAGATTTGTGAACATGAAAATGGAAGATGGTGAAGAATTTACAAGTTTCTTTCATAGGGTTGAATAAACTAAAAATGAAGTCAGAAATCAAGGAGGAAAGCTATCAGATGAAGACATAATTGAGAAGATCCTGATTACCTTACTGGATTGCTACAGTGATAAAATCTCCATGATTGAATAAATGTATGATCCTAAGAAGTACACCTTGGAACACTTGTTTGACACCTTACAAGCATTTGAATTGAGAAAGTTTCAGAAAGATGACAAGATAGAAGAAAAGATAGAAATGACATTTAAGGCAATGAAGATTGAGGAGGAACCGGATAGTGATGGTGTTGATGAGTTGGAAGCTAACTTCACTAGGAACTTGAAGAAATGTACTAGAAAGTATAAAGGTATGTTACCATTTAAAAGATTTATTTTTGGTAATATTGGTCATTATGCTTCAAGATGTATGAATAGGGCTACACACAAGGAGAACAAGGATTATAAAGATAAGGATAGGAAGGATAAGAAGTATAAGAAGTTGTACTATGTTAAGGAAGAGGCAGGTATTTCTAATGATGAACCTGACAATGAAGTTGATGATAGTGAATGTTTATTCTTAGCTTTGGAAAGTAAATCTGTATCCACTAACCCTGGAAAATGTGCAAGTAAGAAGGCTCCAAAGGTTAAGAAGAACAAGATGGAAGATAATTTGGTTACCACTTTTCATGCAAGACAGGATGAATACTATTGGGTAATTGATAGTGGATGTTCAAATCACATGACTGGAGATAAGAGTAAGTTCACTAAACTCGAAAGGTATGATGGTGGTTTAGTTATGTTTGGTGATGATTCATAAGCTAAGATATGTGGTAAAGGTTCAATTATTTTTGATGGAGGGTATAGTACTAATGACGTGTATTATGTGAAGGGTTTGAGGCATAACCTTCTAAGTGTTGGTCAAATGTGTAGCAATGGCTTTAAACTTGTGTTTCAGAACAATACCTATGAAATCAGAAAAGGATCTAGTAATGGAGATATGATTGTTGCTAGAACAACTCATGGAAACATCTATCAACTGAAAGGAGTTGATGGTCATTGTCTTGTATCTTAGATCAGTGAAAGTTGGTTATGGCACAAGAGAATGGGACATGTGAACTTTGATAACCTAGTCAAGATCAGTGAAAAGGAGATTGTTCAAGGAATGCCTAGAATCACAAGACCTACTAATGCCATCTATAGAAGTTGTCAATTGGGGAAGCAAACAAGATGTAGCTTTAAAGGAAAGGAACATTCTACTATCAAAATTATGGAATTAGTACATACTGATCTTTGTGGTCTGACTAAGACTGAAAGCCTAAATAGTGACAAATATTTCATGTTTCTTATTAAATTTACACTCGAATGACATGGGTTGCT
Organism: Sequoia sempervirens; assembly: GCA_007258455.2. Classification (NCBI taxonomy): domain Eukaryota; kingdom Viridiplantae; phylum Streptophyta; class Pinopsida; order Cupressales; family Cupressaceae; genus Sequoia; species Sequoia sempervirens. The sequence goes on from VDFB02252616.1 coordinate 60,967,981, forward strand.
TTTCTCAGAGAAAATAATCAGGCACTAGATAGGTTTAAGGTATTCAAAGCAAGAGTGGAGAATGAAGTAAATCTGAAAATTAAGTGTTTGAGATCTGATAGAGGTGGTGAATCCACTTCTGGTGAATTTAATGCATTCTATGAAGAGCACAACATAAAAAGACACTTTTCTACTCCAAGAACCCCTCAGTAGAATGGAGTATTTGAAAGGAAAAATAGGACAGATCAAAAAGCTACTAGAACTATGATGAAAGAGTCTAATGTACCAAATGTATATTGGAGAGAAGCAATATATTTTGTTGTTTATGTTCTTAATAGAGTTAAGATCAGGGACAACAACACATACACCTTTTGAGTTATGGAATGGTAAGACTCCTACTGTGAAATATTTTAATTTATTTGGAAGTGTATGCTACATTAAAAGAGATGATAAAAATCTTGGAAAGTTTGTTGCTAGATGTGATGAAGGAATATTTCTTAGATACTCTACTACTAGCAAGGCATACAAATGCTTTAACAAAAGATTGAGAAATATCATTGAAAGTGCTAATGTGAAAGTTGATGAAGACATACATAGACCTATTGAGATAAGTGAAGTTGAACCTGATGATCCTATCTGCGGACATATATTTGAAGAAAATAAGAAGGAATAAGAAGAAGAGAAAGAAGAAGAAGAGCAAGTCAAAGAAGAAGAAGAGAATGAACCAAAACCTATTGCTAGTACTCCTAAATATGTACAAAAGAATAATTTGGAAGATTAGATAATTGGAGACAAGATTGAAGGTGTGAAGACAAGAAGCAAAGTTGTAGTTGAGGTAAATTTGTGTTTACTTTCTAAAATAGAACCTAAATCTATAAAAGAAGCATGTGAAGATGAAAGTTGGATGAGAGCTATGAAAGTGGAACTGTAGTAGATAGAAAAGAATCAGACATGGGAAATAGTCCCTAGAGTTGTGAACAAAAATGTGATTGGCTCAAAATGGGTGTTTTGGAACAAACTGAATGAAAGTGAAGAAGTAGTGAGAATAATGCAAGACTGGTATGCAAAGGATATTCACAAGTTGAAGGTATAGATTTTGAAGAAACATTTTCCCTTGTAGCCAGAATGGAAGCTAGAAGGATATTTTTGGCATTTTCTGCACACAAGAACTTCAATGTATATCAAATGGATGTTAAATCAATTTTTCTAAATGGCGAGTTGAAGGAAGAAATGTACATGGATCAACCTAAAGGGTTTTAGTTGTCTGACAAGACGGACATGGTTTGTAAATTGAAGAAAGCATTGTATGGATAGAAGCAAGCTCTTAGAGCTTGGTATACAAGACTAGACAAATATCTGACAAAGCAAGGATTTAGCATAGGTTCTGCGAACAACAACCTCTACTTCAAAGTGCAAGGTAATAAGATGTTGATTGTAGTTGTTTATGTTGACAATATCATCTTTGGTGGAAATGAAGGCATGTGTAAAAAGTTTGCTAAAGAAATGCAAAAAGAATTTGAGATGTCTATGATTAGTGAATTGAATTTCTTCCTTGGTCTACAAGTGAATCAAACTAATAAAGGGATATTCATTTCACAATCCAAGTATGTAAAAGAGTTGTTGAAAAAGTTTGGGATAGAGTATTCTAAATTGGTTTGTACTCCTATGGTAACCAAATGTAAGCTGAGCAAGGATGATGAATCTGCTAAGACTAATAAGAGAAAATACAAATCCATGATTGGTAGATTGTTGTATCGTACTGCTACTAGACTAGATATTATGCATGCAATGTGTTTAGTTTCCAGATTTAGAGCATATCCTAGAGAAGCACATCTTATAGTTGTAAAAAGGATATTTAGATATCTTAAAGGCACACTGGATTATGGATTATGGTACCCTAAGAGTAATGATTTCACTCTAAGTGCATATACAAATGCTAATTGGGATAGATGTGTAGATGATTAGAAGAGTACTAGTGGTAGTGCTTTCTTTCTTGGCAGAAGACTAGTTTCATGGTTGAGTAAAAGCAAGATATGGTTTATTTATCCACTACAAAGGCATAATATATTGTTGTAGCATCCTATTGCACACAAGTTTTGTGGATGAAGTAAACCGTGAAAGACATTGGTGTGGTATGTGATGAGCCTATTTCTATTTTCTGTGATAATACAAGTGTAATAAATATTTTAAAAAATTTGGTTATGCATTCAAAAATGAAGCACATATCTATCAAGTATCATTTTCCGAGAGAGAAAGTGCTAGAGAATGAGGTCATATTTGAGTATGTGACAACAAACAAATTGTAGACATATTTACTAAAGCTCTTCTAAAGGACACTTTTGAGAATATTAGGGAGAGGTTGGGGGTCATTGACCATCCTAACTAGGTGCACATGAAGATGCATCAGTCTAGTGAATTCACAAATTCTTCATTTATATAGACTGATAGATGGGTCTACTTTGCAAGGGGAGTAGAAAAGGTTTTCATTTGTGTAGTATGAGTGTACTCCTAAGGGGAAGTAATCAGAGCAGTTGTTCTTTTCCATTGATTTCAAAGGGGGGGAAAAGGTTATGTGTTGCCATCAATGACAAAGGGGGAGATTGTTGGAAGTATGAGCTAATCTGGTGGTGTTCTCATTAATGTTGTCATTGATGTCAACACAGTTCTATATGTTGCATATTGTGCATATATGGATGAAAGCTTTTGAGATGCTACAAATATGTTGGGTTGGTGAGCTTCCAAGTTGTGCAATTTTCACACACATGCCCCACTGGAGGCGGGGAACCTCTTTTTTCTTTTGCATCTCTGCCTCTTGGCTTGGTCAAATTTTTGTTTTTCTCTTCTTGGGAGGTTATTTTGGGATCAAGTCTAGATTGGGTTTGATGAAGACAATATTTTGAGGCTTTAAGGGAAATTCGCCTGTCTTGGAATTTGAAAATAGGGGTTTTGAAGTGAATTTTCAATGTTATATGTAAATATTTTTTGTACATGTGGATAGGGGACGAAAAATTAGGTAGGGTTGCTTTTTGAACTTTTTGAAAGTTCCTTGTAGAAAAAAAGTTATGAGGTTTAGGGAATTTTGACCTTGCAGGGAATTCGGAAATTTCCATCCTTGATGGAAAATCCCAAAATTTCCATGAACCCCTCGAAATCCTGAAATTTCCATTTTTAGAAAATTCCAAGACCCCCTCAAAAACCCAAAATTTTCCAAAATGGATTTTTATTTTTTTAATTTTGTTTTTCCAAAATGGAATATTTTTGAAAAATGATTTTTTTTTCTTGAAATGCAATTTTTTATTGAAATTTTAAAATGTTAAAATGGAAAGTTTCCATAAAAATATGTAAGTTTTTTAAAAGGCCAAAATTTTATTCAAGTTTAATTTGGATTGGATTTTTAACATGTGAGCTACTACTGATGATATTTGTTTTTAAGGATTAAATAAATATTAAAAGGGGAACTTGCATATGGATTCGTGCCAAAAGGGAAATATGAAATATTTCAATTCAAATTTTGAAAGTGGGGCTTGCATAAGAATCCGTGCCCAAACAGTCTACAACTGGAAGGAGTTTTTGAAAGACATGTGAAGCTGATTTCATCATCCAATCAGAATTTTCATTAATGACAAGCTAGCATAAAATTGTTTTCTCATTGTTCCATGATGTAACTTCTTTTATGCAATTGCATGATGATGTACCATGAGCTCCCAAATTAAATGTAACAACTTGATGCTTCTAGAAGTGCAATTGCAGCCATTGGATGAATTAAATCCTGGCCATTGATTCAATGAAATTTTCTATAAAAGTCCAATGCCTTCTCATTTGTAAAAATGGGGTTAGATTTAGGGGTTAGAATAGTTTATTAGAGGCTATAAAAGCAAGAATTGGCTAAGTTAGAGAAGTCAGTAGCTGTAGGAGAGAGGAGAGACTGGAAATTGCTATGTAATGCTAGAGAAGTTAATGTAATTGGATTGTTGATTTGGCAAGCTTTGTGTTACACTTTGATAGTTTTTGGTTTCTTCTTCTCAATTCTCAAATGTTAGATGTTAGTTTTTAGTTCTTTTGCAATAATGGTAAAATGTTAATGATTTTGATCGATCTCCGGTCCATACTTTTAGCAATTTGTTGATTGTAATTTGTTGTGTAAAGTTAGTTTAGGCCTTATTTTGTGCTAAGTTCAATTGTGGATGCTTGTTTACATTGCACTAGTTATTGGGTATGTGGATGAATACTCATAGTCTGAAAATCTTTAGTTTCCTTAGAAGATTGCACCATTTCTATAGAGTTGTGGGCTTGTCCTTGGTCAAGAAGAGACTGGTTTTATTGGAGATCTGTCCATTTGCAACATTCATCATTGTTGTGATTGATCTTAGGTTTTAGTCTTAGAAATCTCTCTAAAACCCTTATCTCTTTTGATGTTTATTTTGAATCTGGGTTAGTTTTAGGACTAAAAGCATCACCATATTATTGCATCTGATGAAAGTACGCTTCTAGCATTGTTCATTTTTAAGGCCCCTTGTGATTACCAACATTTTCACATTATCACTGAGTTGTTTATGCATTGTCAAGACCTGACATTAGAGACCTTGGGGTTATCTCTTGAGGCTTGTTGATAGAGATTTTCCTTTCAAGAGAGATAGGATACTTGTATCTTGTTTGAGTTGTTGTTGTGCAGAAAATACCATCAACACAAGTGATTTTTAGAAAATTAATAAATAAGTAAAGTAAAAAGAAGGAATGTATTCAAATTGTGCTCCAGTATGTGCTCCACATTTCTCCTATGTTGATCCTATGCTTGTGTGGATCTAAAGGCATGTTATTGGTATTTTCATGGTGACATATGCTGAGTAGCAGCTTCTAGTGAGTTGATACGTAAAATCTGTGTCCACCGGTATGTGTGTTCTACTAGTAGAATCAGTATTTTATGGATTGGGAGAAATATTGTTGCTCTGCATTTTCTCTATTTCGTTTCAAATCTTGCGGATATAGGATATGTCTTTTGAAGGTCTTTCCTATGCTCTGGAAAAGAGGTTTGGAGTTTGGTAATGTAGAAGTCATGTTTTAGTATTTTTGTTTGTGTTTGCATAGTCTGAATTGTCTGATGAAAGAAATTCAGTGATTGAAGCTTGTTGTTCTTGTTGCAGAGGTATCTAGAAGGTTCTGAAATGTATTCTTGTGCTTAAGGAAGTGTGTAGTGGAATTCACATGTCATCTTCTAGTTTGGAAGCATTTGCATCATTTTTCATTTGTGTTTTCATTAGGTTTGGCCAACCTAATGTTTACACTTCATTTGAAGAATAAAATTTAATTTAAGAAGCATGTAGAAGATTCAAGAATATTAATTTTGGTCCACTCTTATTCCTTTCCACCAAGGGATTTTAGTGTTGCTGACCTAATTTGAATTTATGAAACGATGTATTGTGGCCTACCTTGGTAAATGTTTCTAAGGTCGAGAATAGTATAAAAGAAAGTCGAGTTGTGAAGAATGGTATGACAGTGTGATGCAAAGTGAAGAAAGTGTGCCACAAATCATAAGAGTAGAAGTGTGTGTGAGTGATTTGTGATAGCAATTTTTTAGTTTGTTGAAGGCAGTGAACTGAAGGTTTCTATAATCCAGTGAATGTGATTTAATTGCAGTGGTGGATCTTTTGTTCTCTTTTGTATTTGTAGGCAATGAACCTCCATGTTGGATAGTGAGTCCTTTGTAGGTAGTGATCCTTTGTATTTGGAAAATGAGTCCTCTTTTGGGCTGTGAGCCCTTGGCAATGAGCCTTTGTATTCAGTTTATAATCTTTATATTGTGAGTTAACCATCACCTTGGTTTTTCCCTTATTGGGCTTTCCATGTAAAAATTAGGTATTCATTGTGTTGATTTACTTTCTATTATTTATGTTTCATTCTTATACTTAATAATAGAATAGTGTGGTTGAAGATTTGATAAGTCATAAAGTTTTAAGGTTAAATTTTTGTGACAACTGATTCACCCCCCTCTCAGTTTTCCCATGCCTATTTAACACATATATTCAAACAAAGATGGAAAAGTACAATCATGTGAAACTTATAGAACTATGGACAAAGCATTTTACTGGAGATGATTTTAGTATTAAGCTTGAACATGAAAACCTTATAAAGAAGAATCTAAATTTTTGGTAGTTGTTTTCATGTTTAACCCATGATGATGAGCTCGAATATGTGACAATTTCACTAAGCAAAGTGCATGATACATTTTTGTGGACTCGTATTCCTTGATTAATAAGCAAAGAAGTCATAAGGGAGGTTACAGGAACTATGTGACATTTGGATAGTACCTATGCTAAAATCCATGAAGAATAAGGATGTAATGGAGCTAACATGATCCACATTTGACCATAGGGATCTTATTGTAACACTAGTAGAATTTGGAAAATAAATGACTGTGACTAAAAATTTTAGTCACAACAACTAAAAGTGACTAAATTCTACTAATTTTTTGCAGCTCAGCTATAAATGAGTAAATAAATGACTAATTTGGTTGTTGAATAAAATTTATTTAGTTACACAAATAAAAATGACTAAATAGTTAGTCATTTGTTTAGTCACAATCCATTTGAATAAATCATTTAAGGAATCAAGAATCAACAGCCCGCCAAAATAATTTAAAAGTTTAATAAACATACTCTAAAATTTTGTCGAAATCTTATTTTCAAGTGTAGCCCAACAAAATAGAGTTTTCATTTTTAATTTAAACATAATCTAAGACCTTCGTTGAAACCTTATTTTCAATTGTAGCCCACCAAAATGGAGAAGTGTTTTAGTAAAGAATGACAGAGAATGGTAAGGAGATGTGTGTGAAAGGAGGCAGAGGATTCATTATTGCTTATCTTATTCCTGCTCCACTCAACAAGGTTACATTGTTTGTGCTACTATTTGTAATCCAGGTATTTAATTGACATATATTTGCATAATCTGAAATTCCTTCAAATGCTTTTGAAGTATCAATGTATCCTGTATAGGATTTAGAATGTTTTCTTTTAGTTTAAAAAATAAATCAAATGCTTTTGAAGTATCAATACATATCCTATATAGGGTTTATAATCATTTATTTTGATTGAAAAAATAAATAAATTATTTATTTTTCTATGATTAGATAATGTGGAGATCTCCTAAATCTGCCCTAGCACATTGTCCTCTTTGGTACTGTTTTCATTACTCCAGCTACTAGGGTTTTGCATGTGACATCTTTAATATCTTCATGATAGTGGCTTTTAAATAGATCTCAATCTTTTCTTTAATCTTTATCATGGTAACCCTTGAGTTCCATATTCCACCTTCAATCTCTTCTAAGAATGTTGTCTTAAGCTAGACTACATAGTATGCATATAAAGCAAGTCCTCGATAAATTCCATTGTTCCAAACCACCACTCACTGCCTTTCTTAAAATGTTGCCTCCATAATCACATAGCATGTTTTAAAATCATGGTTTCTAGTGATTGACCATTAAGGTCGCTACTGTCATCAAGATATAATGATATTTTTGTCTTCAAACTCAAGGCATTATGCAAGATAACATTGTGAATTATTTGTTGTGTACGATTTTATTTTCTTGCACATTTATTGCTTTGCTAACTACCTTTAAGATTGGATATTGCAATCTCAAATAGCTCACTCACTATCACTTAAAGATTCCTTTCACGAGCATCCTTCTATAAAATCAAACTATTCCCTATAGATTTCCTACTTAATTACTATAGGGGGCTTATTGTTTCATGATATTGTGGGTCTTAAGATCCTTTAACCTTATTGTCACTACTTCACAGTCCACAAGGTATTACTCACTATTCTCCCATCTTTGATGAGTCTCAAAACACTGCTCAAACATGCAATCCACTACATCCATTATACAATGGATAAGAAGAAACATTGAACCTATGATTACCACTATTACTTTATTTAGATAGTCATTCCTTGATTGCATTTGCCTTGTCTAACACTGCCAATAGCATTTGAAAAACTCTTAAGGTCAGCAAGGGGGTAAGGAAACTTATTGTTAAAATCTCCACTTTACTATACAAAGTTGAAATTTATTATCCTATCATTGCTCAACCTCTTTTTGACTATCACACTTCAAGTGACTTTCATTCTTCTTATCATAGATTGCATTTACAAATGTCATTGAGCTACATAGTGTTCTTTTTATTGGATACAATCTTTAGATTGCAAGATTTTGTTATTGGCTACAATGTCTCAATATTTTTGGTATTGCAACCTCACTAATCCACTAGAGTTATGGTTTATGTTTCTACAGAGGCCTAGGGTTTATACCCTAGTGATGATCTTACCAATGCTTCTATTGGTATTAAAAAATGACCTTAAAGCTCAGGTCAAAAAATTAGCTATCTTGACAGTGTTAGATATTGCGACAAGTGAGAACCGAGCTAGGATCTGATGTTGGTCATAGACACATGCAACCTCACTCAATAGATGATCTCAAATCAAAATAGTAGAATGAAGAGAAATCTAAAATGAGAGAAAAATAGAGACAAGGCAAGAGAAAATGCAAAATACTCTCAATACTCTCGCCAATTGATCACCGAACTAGCTGAACTAGTGAAGGTGAGAGGAAAGTGCTCAATATATAGAAAAATAAGGGAAACTGCATCCAAGAGGTGCATTAACTCCTACTACCCATAAAAGGTGGGGGGTTATCACATACTTGGTAAATGAAAAAACATGTGGCATAACCTCCTCAAGTGAAGATAGGAGAGAGGTGGCACATAAAGCCAAAAGAGGGTAAGAAACCCAACTACCCTATAAACTACTTAGGTAAATAAAAAATAGTGGTTATGAGAGGTGGCACAATAAGCCAAAAGAGAGTGTGTAACTCAACTACCCATGTATGGGAGAGAGTGACACATATAGTTGTATTTCTCCATATGTCTCATATTACCACATCTAATAAACCTAAGCAAGCTTAAATAATAATATGTAGGAAAAAGAAATACCCCCTAACATAAGGAAAATAAAAAACCTACACTAACATCCCCCCTTAAGCATAGCTTAGGTGGGTGAAAATATGGGTCCTAACAAATGAAGCCATGTTAGGTACCCATGTACATAGAGATCCCCCCAATAAGAAGAAGCCCCCCCCCCAAAAAGAGGAATAGCCCCCCTAAATAAAGAGAGTAGAATGAAGGAATAAGAAGCCCCTCTTGAAGTAAACACTTATCACACCCCTAGCAAAGCTCGAAAATGAAGGAACTTGCTCTCTATAAAGGGTTTTATGAATATGTTTGTAGTCTGCTCCGATGTAGAAAAATACTTAAGATCAATGATTCCTTCCTGAATCAACTCCCAAATGTAGTGCATATGTATCTCAATATGTTTTGTCCTCTAGTGATGAACTGGATTCCTTAAGATTTGTATAACACTTTGATTATCACAAAAGATGATTGTAGGCTTTCTGAATGGAATGCCAAACTTAGTGAGAATATTCTAAAGCCAAATAGTTGTAGTGGTGGCATTAACTACCCCATGATACTCATCCTTTGTAGATGAAAGAGAAATTCTAGACTACTTCTTGCTTGACCAACAAAATGGACCGAAACCAAGTGAGAATCAATACCTATAATTAGACTTGCAATCTTGAGAATTTCCTGCCCAATTTGAATCTATATGTCCCACCAAGTCAATATCCATGCCCGCTACATAGTGAATCCCATAACTATGAGTACCCTGAATATAGTGGAGGATCCACTTAGATTCCTTCCATTGCAACTCATGTGGCTCTAACATGAATCTAGAGACCATGCCAATAACATATGAAATGTCAGGTCTCACATGAGTCAAGTAGATGACACTCCCAACAAGTTGTCAGTATAAAGTGCCATCAACCAAAGGTGAAGAACACTTAGCCTCAAGTTTGACCCCTGACAGAAATGGAGTCCGTGTAGGCTTACAGTCAGCCATGTAAAATTTTGAGAGCATGTCAAGTGCATACTTGGGTTTCCTAAGGAAGATACCTGAAGATGACTGAGTGATCTCAATCCCCAAGAAATAATGCAAAAGACCCAAGTTTGACATTAAAAATCTATCATCTAGAGTATTTTTCATCACCTTGATGGTGGACGAGTGACTCCTTGTGATCAACAAGTCATCAACATATAGAACTAGAAATGTGATAGTTTCATCCTATTGCAGAATGTAGACGTTCAAATCAAAATGGCATTGAGTGAACCCGACTGTTAGAAGGAAGGATTCCATCTTGGCATACCAAGATCGAGGAGATTGTTTAAGGCCATAGAGAGACTTCCAAAGATGAAACACAAGAGAAGGATCTTAGACGAACCCCTATGGATACTCCATGTAGATTTCCTCCTAAAGGTCACCATGAAGAAAGGCACTCTTCACATCCATCTGATGAACTTCTCAATGATGGGCTGCAACTATAGAAAGGAAAATTCAGATGGAACTCATCTTATAAACTAGTGCAAAATTTTCAGAGTAGTCAATCCCAAGAACTTGGGAGAATCCTTTTGCTACCAAGCAAGCCTTGTGCTTGTCAAATGACCCATCTACTACACATTTTGTTTGATAGATCCACTTACATTGAACAAGTTTCCTTCCCTTAGGAAGAGGGACAAGATGCCATGTGTGAGTCCTCTCTAAGGAATTGAACTCTTCTTGCATCACAACATCCCACTCGGGAATACCTAAAGTTTCTCGAAATGACTATGTATCATAAGCTAAAGCAATGAAGAGATGTGGAGCCTACTAAAACTATGACCTTGTTCTTCTAGTATTTGATGGATCGCCAACCCAATTACCTACTAATTCTAATTTTTGACAAGCCCAAAGGGGTGCAAGGGATGGAGAGTTTGGAGGAGAATCATCACCCTCTAAATGATGACTAGGAGAAGAATGTGAATCCTCATCATCACTGTCACCATTTGAAGTGGAGGAAGAAGACTCCTCATCAATATTAGGAGGATTAAGATCCTCTGAAGAACTGTCATCATGATGCATGGGCTCCAAGTTGATAGTGGATGGAGAAGTGGTAAGAGAAGAAATGGAATGTCTCTCCTTAAAATGTAGTGGATGGAGAAGTGGTAAGAAAAGAAATGGAAGGTCTCTCCTTAAAATGAACACTCCTCTCAATGAACAACTCATGAGTGGTAGGATGGAGAAGCCTATATCCTTTGAAACCATCTACATACCCAACAAATATGCAAGGCTTTCTCTATGGATCCGTAGCTTTGCATTTCTCTACTGGAATGTGGGCCCATGCAAGAGAGCATAACACTCTAAAATGCTTAACTGTGGGTTTCTGACTAGTCCAAGCTTGCAAAGGAGTTACCCACTTCATAGGTTTGTTAGGAACTTTGTTTTGGATGTAATATGAATAGTTGATGGCCTCTTCCTAGTATTGAGGTGCCAAATATTTGGAGTGAATCATACAATTAGCCATCTCTTTTAAGAACCTAATCTTGTGTTTTGCAACACCATTATGCTAAGGACTGTATGGAATTGTGTGTTGCATGTTGATACCTTTTGAAGCACAAAATTGTTGAAAGTGATGATTAACATATTCACCCCCATTATCTATACACAAAATCTTGATGAACTTCCTAGAATGTTTCTCTACAAAAGCTTTGAAATCTTGAAAATACTCAAAGACCTCAAACTTCTTTTTGAGAAAGTAAACCCAAGTGTATCTAGAAAAGTCATCAATAAATGTCAAGACATATCTAGCCCTACTGAAAGATGGTTGTGGAAATGGTCCTGCCAAGTCATTGTGTATCAAATCTAATAGTTGTGTAGCCCTCCATGCTTTTCCTTTATCATATTTCTCCTCAGGATGCTAACCAAGAATGCATCTATGGAAAACACCATAAAAAACTGAATAGAAGGAAGCCCTATAACCATATCCTATTGACTGAGCTTCTACAAGTAACGATAGTTCAAGTGGCCAAACTATTGATGCCAAAAACAACTCACCTCATCTGCATGAGTAAGACTATCAAAGGAGAGTCAGGAACAAAGTGAGAAAACTGATATAGTTTGAGGTCTTTGAGAATTTTTAGGATTTCAAAGCTTTTGTAGAAAAATAGTTTGGGAAGTTCATAAAGATTCTACATACAGATAATTCTCGGGTGAATATGTTAATCATCAATTTGAATAGTTTTGTGCTTCAAAAGGTATCAACATGTAGTATACAATTCCATACAGTCCTCAACAGAATGGTGTTGCAGAACGCAAGAATAGGTCCTTAAAAGAGATGGCCAATTGTATGATTCACTCCAAATCTTTGGAACCTCAATACTCAGAAAAGGCCATCAACTATGTGTGTTACATCTAGATCAAAGTTCCTCACAAATATATGAAGGGGGTAACTCATTTTCAAGCTTGGATTCTTCATAAACCCATAGTTAAGTTTGGATCTCTTGCATGGGACCACATTCTAGCAAAGAAATGTAAGGCTATGGATTCATAGAGCAAGCCTTGCATATTTTTTGGGTACCTAGATAATTTCAAAGGCTATATGCTTCTCCATCCTACCACTCATTAATTGTTTATTGAGAGGAGTGTTCATTTTGAGGAGAGCCCTTCCAATTCTTCTCTTACCACTTCTCCATCCACTATCATATTAGAGCCCTGCATCATGATGAAAGTTCTTCAAAATATCTTAATCCTCCTAATCTTGTATCCTAGAGTGTGTGGGAAGCTTGTGTTTGATCATTAAGGTATGTAAACCTGATCAAGGAAGTGTATCCTATATAGCATGGGTCTTTCTTTAATACTTTCCATAATTAGCATATCACATTACTATAGTTTGTGGTAACCCAAGATTGCATTCAAGTATGTAACAAACTTGGTTTGTAGTTTAAGCTGTACACTTTTAAGTAACATTCATAATGTTTAGAAAATCTTGATCAATCTCTAGAATATCCCATTAAACATGGGTTGTGCTTGAATGCACTACATAATTGATATAACACAACCACTCTGCATATCAACCAGAGTTATAGGATCTTTATTGCAACAAGAGGTAATCGCTCTTGGATCATGCTATCATTACATCATAATTGTTAAACTTGAGTCAACCTGAATGCACCTAATGATTATTGACACCTAATTGTGATGACAGTAATTTTTGCATGAATTGTGCTCATATGAGTTCCTCCATTTCTATCACAACAAAGCCACATTAAACTTAGGTCACACATGAATTCATCTTGTATTTGTTATAGTAGAACCGTGCCACATGACCAATAGAGTTATGGATCACATAATTATAGTCACAAGAATTTGTTCCTCAGTTGTGCTCTTATGGTGATTCCATTACCATTACAACCTAACCATTTGGAAAAAACAAGACCTTAAGTATGTGCAGGATCATCATGGAAAAAACAAGCCCTTAGGTGTCTTGGGTATGTGTAGGATCATCATGGAAAAAACAAGCCCTTAAGTGGCAAAAAAATCATAAAAATCAAAGTTAGGCAACTTGACGTAAAAATTTGAATAAGTTATCTATATTATTTCAAAAATATGTAAGAATAGAATCTGTGGAAAATTGAATGTAGTTTCTAAACTACTAGGTTTGTTTAAAAAAAAAATCTATTTGGTGAAAATTTGAAATTTCAATGCAGGGTACTTAAATTTCAAGGAAAAAGAAGTAGGTGTCTATCCACCACCCTAACCACAATAAAATGATAATATTTTTTATAAGATTTTAGATATAAGTAGAAGACTCATGCCTTGATGTGATGCACATTTTGTAATTTTTTTCCAAGTAAATAATTAATTATGATTTTTTATTACAAATTTTAAAAAACATAAAAACTCGTATGTCTGACCACCTTAACTTGGTAAAAAATTCATGAAATCCAATTTTTCTTTTTTTAATCCTATAGTATGTGAAACATAGAATGTGACACATGTTTTGGATTCAAAAAATATAATACCATTTGAAAGCTATAGATGTTTTTCAATCATCCTATCAATCAGGACTTTAATCGTAATTTGAATAGAAAATGAATAATAATTACTTATTAAATTCAAAGTAAAACATAATTTATATTAGTGGAATGCTGAGAATCTTCTTTAAAAACACTTTTCATTTCATCAACTTTTGGTAAAAAATAGTTGTTAGCCACATACCCATCATATTGCCACTTTTTGGCCCATCATGATCCTACACATACCCATTTATAGACTACTCTTGCACTCTTAGGATGTTTCACCTAAAAGGAGAGAGATAAAACCCCACTCAAAAGTCTAGGTGGTTCACTCAAATTATGAAATGTATAATGCAACTAAGACTAAATGGAATGATCTAAGTGCAATTAAATGAACTATTTTATTGATTATGAATACAAAACCTAAGAATTACGTAATGTTGGAAAACACAATGTGTTATGCAAGCATGAACTAAACATGAACAAATGGAAAAAAAGAAGAAGAAGGTTGAATCAGAGTGCACCTAGAAGTCTGATGAAGATTCTGGAGTGTCCTAAATGCTAGAAAAGATCACTAAAAATCACCAGTGGGACTCATTCACCACTGATGGTGAATTAGCCCTGCCTCTGATGAAAACTTCTAAGAACAAATTTCTAAGTGTTAGGATCCAAAATTTGACAAAATCTGGATTTCCAACCTTAAGTTAGGACTCATTCGTCACTGATGGTGAATCAGTCCACTCCCAAAATTCTATGAAATCAAGGACCAATCCTGTAGCACCAGATCTAAGGTTGTCTACTTGTTGGGTTGACTGAGTCAAATATGTAGAAAATGGACAGAATGTCTCCTCCAAGCTTGAAATGGGTTGTAGTTGACTTGAAACACTTTTTTGACTTCTTTTCCACTTTTCAACACCTAATAGCTTGTCAAATCTGCATACACAAGTCTGCAAACACAAATGCAAAAGGGGAAAAATGGTTAAGGGTTAGGTTATAGGGATTTTCCTTGGTCAAATCCCACTTTGGTAATCAAACCCTTAATGGAGAAATGGAATGAAATGAATAAGGAAAGATGAATAAACAACATGCAAATGTCCTAAACTCACTAACCTTGTTGAAGAAAATCTAAAGATATATCAATGGCTGCACCAAGATACTTGAATGCTTGAATGAATGAGTGAATTAGTGAACTTGATGAATGGGGGTTAGAATGGATGTAAACACAATTATTTATACACACTTGTTCCTTAGTAACCCGAAGATACCTTGTCACAAGCCAACATAAGGTGATTTTAAATAAAAACCTGAAAGAAAATTTGAAATATTTTGAATTTTGAGTCAAGAGGGACTCATTCACCACCCATGGTGAATGGGTCCAACCTTGGACTTGAAAGTGGGTGTCAGGAATTATCTTGCATTTAATGTTTTTTTTTAGGTTTACATTCAAAAACACACTTAATTAAGCCTTATAAGGGCATAAAAGGGTCAAATAAAGCATAATAAAGGTCTAAATAGTGAAAATAGGCCTAGAAAAGCTTGCAATCTTGTTACAAGACTTTACACCATTTTAGAATAGGACTTGGCAAGTGATGAAAAGGTGATTTTTAGGTTAATTATAATGAATATAGTCTAGAAAAGTGTATAAATGTTTTACAACACTTCACAACACCTTCACAAGACACCATAATTTGAATTTTAAGGACTTAATGTGAATGTTTAAGCCACATTACAACATTAAATCAAAGAAAAATGGACCAAGTTGTTGCAAGGTGTGACCCTTGGTCTTCCTTGCAGCACTAGTGCTTGGGTTTGTGACATGGTCTAACCACCTCCTGTGGTTCTTAATCGAAGCTTGTATTGGGCATTAACAGGTCGATCTTTTGGTGCAATGGCAAGTCCAACAATTGGTATCAGAGTTGGTCATAGGTTCAAACCCCTCGCTTGTGTTGGGGGGGATTGTTGCAAGGTGTGACCCTTGGTCTTCCTTGTAGCTCTAGCACTTGGGTTTGTGACATGGTCTAACTGCCTCATGTGGTTCTTAAACAAAGCTTGTATTGGGAATTGACAGGTTGATCTTTTGGTGCAATGGAAAGTCCAACACAAGCATCGTGAAGAAAGGCCTAAAAGACCATGAAAATGTCAAGGGACCATTTTTTTATGACACAAGAACATATCCATATCAGCATAAAATAGAAGGTGCAATTCACCTCAAACTTTGCTATGGTAATTGCTTTGTAGGAAAGTTTTCACTCCATGAACATTTTATGTGCACATCAGCATGTTGGTTATTATCTCAATCTCCTTTGTGATGAAAAGAATAGTGAAGTTCATTACATAAAGCATGACCATTTTGCAGTGCAATGATCTAGTGCTCTTTTACTTCTTACTCACTGTGTTCTCAATCACCATGTGCAAATGACTTAGAGGATAGATTTTTGTCACCATTTGATAGTAACTTTCATTGATTTTGGACTGTTTGTTATTATTCAATCATTGTTTGACAATATTCTTCCTTTCTCAATCTAATAGGATAAAGGATAATTCACAGTTTACAACTCTCTAAAAATGATCACCAAGTGGATTTTATCAGATATTGTAGTTGCAAGTTCCACTTCAAATCACCAAAGCCTTCACAAAAACTTATGCACAACGATCGCAACACTACATGGTTGTTGTCGGGCCTTCATGGTGATGCGAATAGCTCATTAAGACCTCCATGCTACCCTGCCCCACTCTTCTCTCTTCCTTGTTCCATCTTTTTATGGGTTTCCCAGATCATTGTATAAATCATAATCATACACTCTATCCCACTTTGCTCTCTTCCCTATTCCATCGCCTATCAGGCTTGTCAACTCCTCATTCCTCCACTTTAAAAGAGTTGGAGGAGTCTCAAAAGGGAGATAACTCTACAAAATAAAACAAATTTCTTATGGATCATGTAATCTATGAAAAATAAGCTTTATGGTCAAAAAAATCTACCATAATGATCTATGTCTTTACCCTATTGGAGAAAAAGATTCGATCTTTTTTATAGTGAGATGCAGGATACACCCAAGAATAGATCTAAAAATGTCAAATTTTTAAACCTTCAGAATTTTGAGATCATTGCAAATTTGATTTGATTTTTGTACAATTGGACAGATCTAAAAAATTGCTGCTTGAAAATGAAGTAAATGAAAATGTTACTTGTTTAGAATAATCTAAGGGTGTTATTTTTCACTTGCACAATTTTTTTTTGTCTACCTTAAGATAACCATTAAAATTATCATTTTGTTAATAAAAATATTTCATTGTATATTTGTATTTTTTTAGATTGTATTAGATAGTTAATGGTTAAGTTTTATTAAAAAAATAAATTCAGCATAATATACTTTCCATGTACTTTTCATCAATTGTAAATCTAAATTTTTGTTACTTTTTTTCATCATAAAAAATAGAGATGATTTTAGTCTCATGCCCTCCTATAAAATATTTTCATGCATGTTTGAGATCTCTACAAGGTGATGAAAAAGGCCATAGGGTTTGGTAGGTTTTTGAGTATCCTTATTGTTTTGATGGTAATGTTGTCACTAAGTTCTTTTCTTACCCAAATATAGTCACCTGAGAAACTGCCATGATGCTCTTGATTGTAAATTAATTTTTTCTCCCTACCTTCTCACTATAGGTCTGATTCTTCAACTCTACCAATTACCCTTCCATCTCAGTATCTTTTCATTCTCTTGCATCTATTCTCTTATGAATTTATTCTTATGACTCTGAAAGCTATCACTAGGTCTATTATGACTATTAGGTTTTTGAGGGTATATGATTTTATACTATGAACTCTTAGATTGTCATACTTTTGATGAAAACTATCCAAGGATGTTTTCTCACTGACTTAAATCTTTGTATATTCTCCATTATCCATTGAAAATCCATGGTTTCTAGTTAACTATTTATTGGTTTAACCATTGCCATGTTTCTTGGGATGGTCATCCCTATAGGATAGTTTCCTTATAGATCTGAATGTAATTTAAAAGGTTCCCATAAATAGTGACAAGTTTCATAAGACTATTTTTTCAAGGTAGTAGATGGTCATGAAAAGTTTTATAAGACTATTGTGACAAGTTTCATAATATAGCCATACCACAAGAGCCAAGAAGAAAAAGTATGATATAGTAGTAACATCCCGCATTACTGCAAAGTCTAAGCAATAAATGTGTGATATGGAGGTAAATCAAATAATTCTCCTGCATCCCCATAAGAGACAAGAAGACATGGGGAAGTGTAGTGGTAACATCCCACATCACTGCAAAGATCATGTCAAAATGGTGTGGTATCATGGTTAAACTATAAAATGAAATATCAAATTTATTTGAGGCATTTTTTTGAAACAGTTCACTTGCGTTGTGCATATTGCTTCCACATTTTCATGTATGTCTAGGAGGGCACTTGTAACTACAACATATGAAAAAAAAATCCATGTTGTTATGCTTTGATGGATGTCCCTTCATTATTATTGGATATCTGATGTAATGTACATTATTATAGTGTAAGCCTATTTTTTTAGATTATTTCATTTAGCATCACCAATTTATTCTCCACAAGAACATTGTCCCTATTTAAAATGATGGAAATGGTTCACATCTCTTAGAACAATTTCTCTTGCAACAGTCATGGAGATGAATTTAGATGCAATGTGAAAATAAGAACATACTCGAAGGTTCTTAACAACACTAATAGTTGTGCTAGGGGCCATGTTTAACAAACCAAATGTAATTGCTAACTTTTCACTATGGTGGCAGATAAGTGATTCTTTTTTCTTCTATTCCACAACATTAAGTAAAAGTATTGAATCTGGAAATACCCTGTTGCCTTCATTTTCCAAGCCAATTTCTCTAGTTTTGCATAGATCTCCCATGTTTGTGGATGTGATATATCTCCTACACAAAAAAGCATGTACCATTTTATGCCCTTCAATCCAACTACATGCAAGTATCTTTTTAATTCCTTTATCTCTCATCAATCTCCTTACTATTTGAACCTTAGCACACCTGCCTACTTTTGCACAAAATTTTTTAGAGAAGAACATAAGTTGCAACATTTTTATGATCCAACTAAAAATGCAATGTTGTTGGAATACTCAACCTATCTTAATATATGATCCATAGGAACCAAAGGTTTAACTAGCATCTCAGTAATAATGTTTAGGGTGTCCTTAAGATAGCTAGCATGGGCATGAAGGTCAACCATGAACACCTAATGATCAACTATTTATGTAATGCAATAAGGGTTATTGACGTGTGAAGTATGTGTAACCCTCATCCACTAAACCCACATGACTGCATGCATCTAGAACACAAGAGCAATTCAACCTTTGTTTTGACATATTCTCCAACTTGATGAATGTTGGGTAATTGTATCTTGCGTTACATTATTCAATTTTATCCAATTTGTTCAAATTGGATCTTTTAAATTGTGACTCAATGTTTTGATTAAATAGATTCTCTCTAATATTATTAAATAGATTCTATCTAATAGAATTTGTAATTCTAAATCGAATTCCAAATAGTATTTATTGAATTCCAAATAGTATTTATTGACTATTTTTTGGAATTCCAAATTGAATTCCAAATAGTATTTATTGGCTATTTTTTGGAATTTCCAATAGAACTTTTCAAAATTTAATCCCAAAAAGTATTCATTGGCCATTTTTTGGAAATAGTATTGATGGATTATTTTTTCCAATTCAAAAGAATATATATTTTTTGTTTCAATTAATTGAATATAGAATCTTTTAAAGACTTTTTTCCATTCCAAAGAATACTTTTGGAACGATTTTGGAAAAGCATACTTATCCAATGCAGTTTTAGATTCTAAATCCACATTTAGGATAATTTCATCATAAACAATTTCATTAGAGTAACCATGTCCAGGCTTAGTTATTGATAGAGTAAATTGATCCATTATTTTAAGAAGAAAGTTTTTCAATCAGAAATCATTGTTTAATCTTAATTGTTCTTTATTTTGATCACAGGATGAAGAAGATCTCAAAAAATTATGATTCATAAATCGAATACAATTAAATTGGTTTATATCTTTTCTAATCTTCCATATGGGATCTGATAAAATATCATAATTTACAAAAGGATTCTTAAGAAATTTTTTCACCTTCCATAGATTAGCTATTCTATTTTTTTCTAATCCCCTAAAATATTGAAAAGCATCTTGTTTCCTTTTCATCAATTTGAATTTTTCACTAAGTTTCTTAGTATAATTAATACTTATACATGATTCATCTATTGACAAATCATCAAAGAATCCTTTCAAAAATTCTGACTCTGAGAAGGAATAAGATTCTATTGTTCGATTTGATTCTTTTTGTTTAATTTCTTCTTGTTGCATTGGATTTTGGTTTTCCAATTTATCCATTGCTCATATCATTTCATTCCATGAGATGACATCTCTTTGAGGCATTCTATCAAACAATTCATTTTGTACTACATTTTGGTGTTAAATCTTTGGTAATTATGGCTAGTTTCATTACATTCAAATTTTGAATTTTGGGAGCTTGCAAGAAAAATTAAAAAAAATGCATACATAAAAATTTAAAGTATTTTTGGTTGTGCAAGATTGCTTGGTACCCTTGGATGGTCCTACATTAAACATCTAGAGTAGAAAGTTTGTGAGCATAGGCTCACAAAAGTGTATTTGAATGGTAGAACCATTCTTTCAAATTGCAAGCAATCTGCAATGAACTCCATCACTATCCAAAGTGCACATGAAATTATTTCTTCTTCCTCTTCTTCCAGCACTTCACCAGCACAAGAACCATCCTCCTTCCACAAATCCATTCACCATTCTTCTCTCCTCTCATGGATTCACATCCACCATGTATTTCCCTCCTCCACTAAATACACTCTACTCTCCTCATCTCATTCATGGGCTCAACCCCACCATATAGTGACCGCCTCCACCAAGCTTCACCTATATCATCCTCTACAATGTCTATATGCAAATATGTATTAGCCAAACAACAATCAAAATCTATTGCATCCTTATTCAAATCTACATTTATTACTCCATGGAAATTAAAAAATTCCATCTATATGCTCTCTTATTTTTGACATCATCTTCTACTCTCACCAAAGAAGGTATATAATCATCACAACTAAATTCAAAATTAAAATTTACCTCATTCTTGTTTGTTGTCCCAACATATTTTTTCTCATTGTTCGCTGCAACATCCATCTTCTCACCTCCAATAACAAGTTTTGTAAACTCCTCTTCACTAAATTCAAGAAAATTTAACTTTACCTCTTTCTCTTTTGTTGTCCCATCATCATTTTCTTCATCTTGTGTTGCAACTTCTTGGAACTCCATCACTACAACTACATCCTCTATTACTAAAATTTCATCAAGAGCTACAATTTCTTCACATTCTACCACTACAATCACAATTACATCTTCATCCTTTATAGGGTCGCTCTCACATATTTTTCCTTCTCTCTTGGGCTACAACATTCATTTTCTCAACTCTTCTTGCTATTCTCTTTCTTCGTCTCACTTTTCTTCACCAATATGCTCTCATCTTTACCAATATTCTTCTTTAATTTATCCATGCTCATATTGATGTTTTTCACTTCCTCACGCACCATCTGTCTCATCTTCTTAAACTTCTCATTTTCTACCTTCTCCCAATATTCTCATGGGTCTTCTTATGACCCTACCCATATTATCTGCTATAATCTCACCTCAACTCACATTCTATGCATTCTCATGGCTTGTCCCTCTTAGCTCTCAATTGTTGAGGACTCCTCACACATTTTCAAAAATTCTCTCAATCTTCCTAGACAATTTTACAGTGCTTCCTCTATCCACCCACCAGTCCTAGTATTACTTTCCTCACATTCAATGATCTACTTATACACTAAAAACCTATTTCTCTAATACCTTTTGATGCAAGAAAAACAAATTCTCACAAATTCACAATGCAACATATCTTTGCTGCAACAAATAACAATTTATAAAACCAAAGAAATGCAATCACAAGAAATTTGTTTTATTACATTCAATTAGTTTGAGATATTTACATCATTTTCTTAATACAAAAAGACTTCAAATCTTCCCCTCATTCTCTTCTCGTAGCTTCCTTTCATTGCCCCAAAACTCTTCATACCATTTCTCCAAAAAAAATTGCACATTTTCTCTTAAACTCCATGTTGCCCTCTTCTTTTTCTTGTATAGAGTTTCTAAAACCTATCATAATTTTTTTTTATCACTACTCCCTCATTTTTTGAATATTCTAAAACTATTTCTAGATTTTGTGTGCTTCCTTCTTCACTTTCTAGAACATCTTGAAATTCTTGATTTTGATCAGAAATGATAAAGTTATAGTCATTTTACTAAGACTAGGTCTCATAGATACGACTCCAGGCCATCTTCCTCTACCCTCTAGTCAAAATTCCAAAATGTTCCCTTACTCCTCCTTGGACATGGTTTTCCTCTTCCTATCTTGAGCATTCAATGACCATTCAAAAATTATCTTCCCTCCTTACACCCACTCTCTCCATTCCACCAATTCCCATCATTCAAGTCCTTCAACAAAATGCAATTTCAAAAAAATTTAATGGAGTTACAATTTTACAATAAATTTCCACTCATAGGCTTGGAAATGGAAGTTTTCCTTTTTGGAAAACGAACTCTTCTCAAATATCTTTAAAAAAATAAAAAAAGTGAATTAATTAATTAATTAATTTTCACAATCCCGACATCAAATCTTACTATGCTAGAGGAGTTGAGGATTTAAAATAAATGTGCCTACAAGAAAAATAAAAATAAAACACATACATACAAATTTAAAATATTTTTTGTTTTGTAGGATTGCTTGGCACCCTTGGATGCTCCTGCATTAGCATCACACTTAAACACAAGGCCGATCACCATTCTTCCATATGTTTCATTACTAACTATATCAATAGATATCTTTTCACATCAACTATCTCCAGAGTATTATACAATCGTCAACACACACATTTATCATCAATGACAACCAATATTTGGTTGACATCAATGAAAACACCTATTTCCAACAATCTCCCCTTTTTTTCATTGATGTTAGCACACATATGTTACTCTCCCCCTTTGACATCAAGGGTAAAGAGCATGATATCTCCTATTTACAACACCCAAAATCTACATGAACTCCCCCTCACTGTATACACTCCCCTTGAGATGAATATACCCAAAATTGATGCAATGTACAAGTATTTTAACCAAAAATTTACTATAATACTCCACAAAATTATACAAAGACAAAAATTTCTTATCTAAATCTTTACAACTTCCTTAAAAGGAAAAATATTCTTGTGAATTTCCTTAAGTTGCACCAAAGTTGCAATCCAATTTTCCTTTTCTTATGTGATAATGTAATTTTTTCATTTAAACTACATACATAGATCCTAGGCCTCATCCACATTACTTGGAGCCTCATTTTCTTATCAACTATTTTTTTGCATCCACAAGAAATCTAGATAGTGAAGCAAGTCTCAATTTGACTGCTTCCATCAACTAACCAAGTTTTTCCTTTAACTACTCTCTTTGGTCCTATAGTGATGTCAACTACAAATGAATATTTTTCTTTGAGCTCTTATTGATCTATCCATATCCTTTGAAAAATCATATCTTTGGCCAATTTAGTGTTTTGTGACTTAATGGAGTCAGTATGATCTTTGATGTTCTTGGAAGATCTTGGCCACTTCAAGCAAAACTGATACAAAGCAGTAACTTCATTTATACATTATTTAAGCATTTTCAAATTTTCTTATAATTTGTTGTGAGCATTGGCACGCTAGTCAAATGCATCGTCCATTCTTTTATATTTTATCTTTCTCAAGGCCTCTTGTTCTACCTTTTCCTCCAAGTGAGAGGAGTGATCCTTGAAAGAATCCATTAAAAGCTTTAAATTTTTTCCTGGAGGTAGGGAGGAGTTTATGTTTACCTTAGGTAAATCTTCCTAAATAATCTTCACAGCATCATCAATCAACCCACTCGTATTCACATGTTCTTGTAGAATTTCTTTCCTTGAAAAAGCATGTAGAATATCTCCAAGTTGTAACTTATGGAGAGGAGAAATACTTGACAAGTCAACTTGTCCTTCATGAGTGGGAACTTGTAGAAACTAGGGTGTTATCGTAGGTTGAAACTATATCTGCATCCCTAGTATGTCCTTGAAAGAATGTAAAGATGAAGACCCTTGACCAATATCCATAGAATCATATTGCTTCTCAAATATCTTTTCCTCTACATCCTGAACCTTTTTCAGGATTGTCCCCTTTCTTTTGTTCATTATTTATTGAACTCTTTGGAGGGGGAATGTCATATCTTTCACCAAATACAATGTCCCTCAGAGTAGGGAAACTCACTTCATCTTGATCCCCTATATATTGTGCACCAATATTCATTGGAGGAGTAATCTCCTCATTTTTCTTATCATTTTCATTTATCTCATCACCTCTAGTCACATTTCCCTCAAGAACTAATTAATCTATGTCATTAGTAGGAACATCAGGCATAACTAAAGTATCTGAAGGAGCATGATCTCTTATTATTTCAACATTATTCAATTATTTCAATCTTTTGTTTTCTTTTATTTTGTTTCCTTCTCCATCATCTTTATTTCTTCTTCATCTTTCTTCATTATAATATGTATTATTTGTTTGATTCTAAATTATTCTGCCTTATATTGAGATAATTTGGCTCTTTCTTCATGAGAAATGGATACACCAACCTTTGCTAAAGCTTGTTTCCTTATCTTAGCTTCTTCTACAATAGATTCATTTCTCTTGTTACTTAGTGCACCCGATAGGATTGTTGGAAGTTGATCAATGATTTCATTTAGTGTCATATTAAAATTTTTCATATACATAACTATTTCCTTTTTAATTGTGATCTTTTCAACAAGGGACATCCCATCATTGAGAGAAGCAAACTCTTTCAGTGCATCATGTTGTACAACTACATTGATAGTAGCCTCAAGTTGTAAAGGCTCATGTTTAGGTTTTTCCAAAGGAGTCTCCTTTGTTTCCTTTTCCATTTCTTTTTCAATGGATATTTCTTGTTGTTGTTGTATTGTTCTTTTTTCTCTTCTCTTTAATATGTAAGATTTCATTTATTCTCTATCATCCTCTTCATGATTATCCACATTCATCAAAATAAAATTTCTACAGTCTTTCTTTTTGCTTAGTTATTGGATTATTTCTTTCTAAAGTCTTGGTTTGTGTCGATACTTTAGTAGTAGCTCTTTTTTTTTTGGGAGGATATTGAGTAGGTCTGGGAGTTGTGGCTAAGATAGAAGCAAATCTACTTGTCCTCCTAGGGGTTGATGTAGCAACAGTGGCTTGAGATGCATCTATAGGTCCTTTAGGAGAGCCAAAAATGTTCTTCAATTCAAATATCATCTTCCCCACATTCTTATCCAACTTTTCTTCTACTTTCTTCTTGATCTATTTTTTGGTTATTTCATCATATGTTCCAAACCTTTCAATGGTAGGATCCTTGGGTTTGTTGTGGAAAATTCTAGCATGCAATCCAATTATCTCCAGGAAGCTCATAGGGTAACCTTTTTATCCACAAAATCCTTGGTTCAACCACTTCCATATAGTAAATATATTTATTAAACATAAAGGTGATGTCATTCTTATATCTTTCCACAAATTGTGAGGGTATCCTATCCCTCTTCTACATTTCATTTTCAAAATCAAAGTTCCATACCAAAAATTGTAGTGTGATTCCTTGGTCCTATGCAGATTCTCCAACAACTGCTATCGCAAGAGCTCACAAACATCATAACATTTTCCTTCCTTCACCATTTGATGAGTAGTGTAGATGGTGATGGTGGTAGTAGATCATTCTTTGTTTGTATAGAAAATTTTGAATGCAATAGTGTTTGTGGTATATTGTACCCTTGGGTCAAAGATTTCATCCATAGTTAGGGTTTTCTTGTCAAGTTCAACTCTGATAAGCTTCATAACTTCTTCATTCTTCATTGCCTTTAGTTCTAGAACATGTTTGGTGGAGCACAATCCAATCACAACCCTGATAGATTCTTTCATGATTAGGGGGGGTTGATCCAACCAAATGATATCTTCATGAATTATGCTCAATAGAATTCTAACCCATTCATCTTCAAAGAAAAATTGTGGAAACCCTTCCACACATCTAAACCTTTTGCTTAAACATTTGCTTACTCCAGTTTGAGTAGAAAATTATCACTGAAGAGATGATTGTACCTAAACTCTTCCATATTCAGATGATTTTTCTCATCCAACTAAGAGTGAATATAGATGCAAAAATATTTACAATGAATTACATTAATCGTAACATGATAGAATGCATCATCCTTGTTGGTCATAGTTGATATGTATGGATTTTTCTTGAATTTTGTGGAAAGAGCTCACAAACATCATAATATTTTCCTTCCTTCACCATTTGATGAGCAATGTAGATGGTGATGGTGGTAGTAGATCCTTCTCTTTTTGTATAGTAAATATTGTAAGCAATAGCCTTTGTGGCATACCGTAACCTTAGGTCAAAGATGTCATCCATTGGGGTTTTTTTGTTAAGTTTAACTCTGGTAAGCTTCTTAACTTCTTCATTCTTCACTGCCTTCAGTGCTGGAACATGTTTGGTGGAGCACAATCCAATTGCAACCCTGATAGCTTCTTTCATGATTAGGTGGGGTTGGTTCAACCAAATGATATCTTCATGAATTTTGCTCAATACAATTCTAACCCATTCATCTTCAAAGAAAAATTGGGGAAATCCTTCCACACATCTAAACCTTTTGCTTCAACATTTGCTTACTCCATTTCAGTAGAAAATTATCACTGAAGAGATGATCATACCTACACTCTTTCATCTTCAGATGATTGTACTCACCCAACTAAGAGTGAATATAGATGCATAAATATTTAAAATGAATTACATTGATCGTAACATGAGAGAATGCACCATCCTTGTTGGTCACAGTTGATATGTATGGATGTTTCTTGAATTTTGTGCTAGTAGATCCTTCTTTGTTTGTATAGTAAATTTTGTATGTAATAGCCTTTGTGGCATACCATACACTTGGGTCAAAGATTCCATCCATTGTTAGGGTTTTTTTGTCAAGTTCAGCTTTGGTAAGCTTCATAACTTCTTCACTCTTCACTGCCTTTAGTGCTAGAGCATGTTTGGTGGAGCACAATCCAATCACAACCTTGATAGATTCTTTCATGATTAGGTTGGGTTGATCCAACCAAATGATATCTTCATGAATTCTTCTCAATACAATTCTAACCCATTCATCTTCAAAGAAAAATTAGGGAAACCCTTCTACACATCTAAACCTTTTGCTTCAACATTTGCTTACTCCAGTTTGAGTAGAAAATTATCACTAAAGAGATGATTGTACCTAAACTCTTCCATCTCCAAATGATTGTACTCACCCAACTGAGAGTGAATATAGATGCATACATCTTTAGAATGAATTACATTAATTATAACATGAGAGAATGCACTATCCTTGTTGGTCACAGTTGATATGTATGGATTTTTCTTGAATTTTGTGGTAGAAGATCCTTCTCTATTTGTATAGTAAATTTTGTATGTGATAGACTTTGTGGAATACCATACCCTTGGGTCAAAGATTTCATCCATAGGTAGGGTTTTTTGTCAAGTTCAACTCTAGTAAGGTTCATAACTTCTTCATTCTTCACTTCCTTCAGTGTTGGAACATGTTTGGTAGAGCACAATCCAATCACAACCCTGATAGATTCTTTCGTGATTAGGTGGGGTTGATCCAACCAAATGATATCTTCATGAATTATGCTCAATACAATTCTAACTCATTCATCTTCCAAGAAAAATTGTGGAAACCCTTCCACACATCTAAACCTTTTGCTTCAACATTTTCTTACTCCAGTTTGAGTAGAAAATTATCACCAATGAGATGATCATACCTAAACTCTTCCATCTTCAGATGATTGTACTCACCCAACTAAGAGTGAATATAGATGAAAAAAATATTTAGAATGAATTATATTGATTGTAATATGAGATAATGCATTGTCCTTGTCGGTCACAGTTGATATGTATGGATATTTCTTGAATTTTGCAGTAGCAGATCCTTCTTTGTTTGTAAAGTAAATTTTGTATGCAATAGCCTTTGTGGCATATTGTACCCTTGGGTCAAAGATGTCATCCATAGTTAGGGTTTTTTTGTCAATTTTAGCTTTGGTAAGCTTCATAACTTCTTCATTCTTCACTACCTTCAGTGTTGGAACATGTTTGGTGGAGCACAATCCAATCACAACCCTAATAGATTCTTTTGTGATTAGGTGGGATTGATCCAACCAAATGATATCTTCGTGAATTCTACTCAATACAACTCTAACCCATTCATCTTCAACGAAACATTGGGGAAAGACTTCCACACATCTAAAACTTTTTCTTCAACATTTTCTTACTCCAATTTGGGTAGAAAATTATAACCGAAGAGATGATTGTGCCTAAAATCTTCCATCTTCAAATGATTGTACTCACCCAACTGAGAGTGAATATAGATGGAGAAATATTTAGAATGAATTACTTTGATCTGAACATGAGAGAATGCATTGTCCTTGTTGGTCACAATTGATATGTATGGATGTTTCTTGAATTTTGTGGTAGAATATCCTTCTCTATTTGTATAGTAAATTTTGTATGCAATAGCCTTTATGGAATACTGTACCCTTGGGTCAAATATTTCATCCATAGTTATGTGGGGCTTTCCGTTGCACCAAAAGGCTGACCTGTCAATGTCTGATACAAGTTTCAGTTAAGATCCATAAGAGGCAGTTAGACCATCTCAAAAACCCAAGTGTTGTGTTGCAGGGAATACCAAGGGACACACCATCTTGCAACAATCCCCCCAACACAAGCGAGGGGTTTGAACCTATGACCAACTCTGATACCAATTGTTGACCTTGTCATTGCACCAAGAGGTTAGACCATAGGAGGCGGTTAGACCATGTCACAAACCCAAGTATTTTGTTGCAAGGAAGACCAAGGGACACACCATCTTGCAACAAGTTAGGGTTTTTTTGTCAAGTTCAACTCTGGTAAGCTTCATAAATTCTTCATTCTTCATTGCCTTCAGTGCTGGAACATGTTTGGTGGAGCACAATCCAATCACAGCCCTGATAGATTCTTTCATGATTAGGTGGGGTTGATCTAACCAAATGATATCTTCATGAATTATGCTCAATACAATTCTAAACCATTCATCTTCAAAGAAAAATTGGGGAAACCCTTCCACACATCTAAACCTTTTGCTTCAACATTTTCTTACTCTAGTTTGAGTAGAAAATTATCATCGAAAAGATGATTGTACCTAAACTCTTCCATCTTTAGATGATTGTACTCACCCAATTGAGAGTGAATATAGATGCAAAAATCTTTAGAATGAATTAAATTGATCGTAACATGAGAGAATGCACCGTCCTTGTTGGTCACAGTTGATATGTATGGATTTTTTTTGAATTTTTAGGCAAGAGCTCACAAACATCATAATATGATGGGAAACTTGAATACGAACTGCTATAGAGAAGCTTTCAACATATGTTGATGTTGTAGCCCCTTTTTCATACAAGTAATCCTTCACACTAACTTTTCACACTTCATCTTCAACATGATGCTCAGTCTCAATTCTATATATTCTTTTACCTTCACAATTTTTTTTTTTCCTATAAATGTACTCCACAACAAACCAAAACATCAACTAGGTCAACTCGAAGATGACCTTTATAAGAAACACATGTTATCAAATAGGTCAGCTCCAAACACATACAATATGAAGAGAAAAAGAATTGTGTCAGATCAACACAACACATAAAGACCAAAAATCATCTCAAAACATCCTCCAAGGTAAGATTAATTAATCAAGAATAATCGTAGATGAAGGAAACAATCCTATCGTCCCAAATAGTGACAACACCACCAAAACTACCAAGTGTTCAACTTTAGACCATCAAGGAGAGACCAAAAGCACCATGTAGACCAGGATACAAACATTGTAGTTCATGCTCAATATCTCTTCAACCTTTACTGAAAGTGTATGATCACCATATGTTGGCACACCTAAAGAAACTCCATTGAATATATAGGAACAAAGCATTTTGGAAAACTATAGCTGTATACACATAAAAATGGTCATGTCTATAATCCTGGCAATTAATTAAATATTTATTATTGAATTAATTTTTCTAAAAATCCTCTACATATGATTAAATTTAATTAATTTAATTATATTGTTCATTCATCTTATTCTTCTTTCGTAATTAAATAAATTTATTTTATTTAATTATTTTCATATGTCCACTTAATTAATTAAATATATACATCTTATTTATTTAAATTAATTATCACTGTTTGAATTTAAATTAAATCTTTTGATTTAATTAAGTTTAAATATTTCTCTTTCTTCTATTTTAAATTCTTCTTCTAATTAATTAAATGTTTCATTTAATTAATTTCATAAATGTGATTTAATTAAATAAATCTTATTTAATTAAAGGATCTTATGCTTTCTTTCTAAATCACAATTAGATATTTTATTTAATTGTGAAATCTTTTGTTTTCTTCTCATATCATAATTAAATATTTTATTTAAATATGAGATCTTCTGCTTTCTTCAAAAACCCTAATTAAAGCTTTATTCTTATCACAAACTTTCTTCTGCTTTAAAAGCTTAATTAAATATTTCATTTAATTAAGAAAAGTTGAATTTCATCCACAAATAAATAATTGAATTTTTAATTCATTATTTATCAGCTTTTAAATCTTTCTTTTATTCTTTTAAAAGAAAGATGATTTCTTATCTTCTTATCTTTTCCTCTTTCATAAAAAATAGAAAAATCTTGTTTTCAAGTTTTCTTCTATTTTCTCTTTAGTTTCATCCATCTTCAGCCATTCGATCTGTCAGGAATTATCACAACTGTCAATCAAGACAGCCAATCAGAATCATTCGAAAAACTCTATAAATACCTATGTGAATCTAAGCATTGATGATAGGCAATTAATTAGAGTTCATGCATTTAATTCATTTAGCATTTTAATATCATAGCATCATGTTTACTTCAAGCATATTAGTTCAATTCCATATCATGGCTTAGTCTTGCATCATGCATCATATTTAAATCTCGTTCTTTAGGAAGACAGTTTGTTGAGCCTAGCACATAAATCTAAGAGCAAAAGCTAGAATCAACAAAAACACTGAAGATAGAGGACAATAGGACGACAATCAAAGCAAAATATTGAGTTTGCATCTACTTACCTTTTATTTTTTGTTTTGATACAATGTCTTATTGGTGTGCTTGAATATTATTTAATTCATTTCATTACGCATATTATTTTTGATCACACATTTCTGGCACCCACCGTGGGGCCTATGCCCCCATTTTAGACTTCTTTCTTGCGGGTTTTTCTTGCAGGTTTTCTGACATTCGGCAACGCGTCTGGGAGAGTCAAAAAAATTTCATTTTGTAGGTACTTTAGCACATATGAAGACTGTTCTGGTGCATACGGGAATTTCTGAAGAGCATTTAGGGGACATAATGGCGCATCTGGGGATTTCTGAAGAGCATTTAGGAGTTTAATTAGCACATATAGATTCTGTTCCTGCGCATTTAGTCTCTATTTTTGCGCATTTAGGTTATGTTTTTGCGCATTTAGGTTTTGTTTTTGCACATTTGTTTTCTATTATTGTGCATCTGAGTTTTGTTTTTGCACATTGGGATTCTGTTATTGCGCATGTAGGTTCTATTTTTGCGCATTTGGGTAACAGAGTCACGCATCTGAGTTGTAACAAAAATTCTAAGTCTGATGCCTTCCACTGGCATAATTTCTTTCCTTTTCTTGCTGGTTTTAAAATGAATCAATCTAGGATAGCCACATCTTTATCATGCAGTTAAAATGAACCCCATGTCTATTGTGAAGCAAAATCTTCACTTAGATTAAATCATTTTTGATTTTGGTGCACCTAAAATGAATCTGTCTACTCTTTTTGACTGTGTTTGAAAGTGGTAGGTGACTATGCTCTCACCCTATGCAAACTAGGTGATCAAAAAGCCAGACCCATTTTTCCCTATGTAACCTTGACTTGATAATCGAAGTATCCTCTCCCCTTGCACACTTGTACGATCCTAGGTGTAAGAGAAATAATTATTGACTCTAGAAATTGGGCCTGCCTGGGGATTTCATCACCTCAACGCGACTCAAACCAGAAACGGAGCTAAAGCCAAGCTACCCCTGATCGGTATATAAATGTAAACCTTAAGGGAAAACCTAAGGTTGCTTGTGCAGATGTGTCATACGGACAGAGTTGTACTCCCTTAAACCCTATTGAGCTTAACCTCTTCAGGCTGGAGTACCACCTTAATGGTGATTAATCTCTTGCCCCATATATGGCCACTCGAACGGGGGTCCCGAATTAAATACCATTGTTTAGAAAGCCAAAAACCTTCTATTTGCTAGTCCAGCACCAGTCAGTGTGAAACCTTCCACACTTTCGCGGTCTTTAGTAGAGGTGATCAGCTCGCCATGGGAGTTTCATGGGGGTTGGAAGCTTGGTTGGCCTAAGAAGAGAGTGCACTGTAAGGGGGATCCCGTGCAACCAAGCTTCTGAATTCACACGCTACTGATATGCGGTTGGGGAAACCCACGTGAAATCTAGAGGATATTGTCCTGGCCTAACTTAAGTTGTGCTTGTCTTATTCTGTGCTTGGTTACGTTCAACTTAAATCAAGACTGTTTGCTATGTTTTTCAAGAACATTAATTCAGATAAAGGATCATCCAAAATGAACATGAAAAACTTTAGCTGAATTTTCAAAACTGGTCAAAAACTGTCTTTAGAAAACTGTTTTAGCGCATCTAGGAAAAACTGTAGCGCATATACAATCTGTTCTGGCACATCCACTGCCTGGTTCAATGCATCTGAGTCATTTTTTAGTGCATCTAAGGTATGTTTCTATGCATTCAAGGTATTCCATAGCGCATTTGACTCTTTCTCCAGCCCATATACCTCTTTCTGCAGTGCATTTAGGGAATAAAATAGTGCTTTTGGTTGATGTCAAATTTATTTTTTTACACAGACCTGAATTTCTAATATTTCTCTCCCATGTTGAGGAAGTGGAAATCAACCAAGTTCATCAAGAAATCAGTCTTCAATAGGATCAAGAAGCCCAAAACGAACTTAAGTTACAAGGAAACTTTAGACCGCAGAGAATTTTGTATAAGAGTCGACACGTCTTGCTTCATTATCACAAATTTCTCCATAGATACCAAGACTATGTTAGAGGATTCACTGACGATTAGGCTGTAGAACCTTTAGCCACTCAAGCTTATTATCAAAGATTAGCTCTATCGCAATGTCACAATCTTAATCAACCTCTTGAGTTTGAGAATATACCACAACCTTCAATTGAATATTCAATGCATCCTAGTCAAATCCTTCAGTGACCTTCAATAGATTTACAAATCTTTTCAAAAAACAGGGATTGAAACTTCAGGAGTACACCTCACAAGCAAAATTTTGGATTATTGATTCAACTTCCCTCAAACAGGATTTGGATATCCTTCATCTTTAGAAACCACAATCAAGAATTAGGAACATCTTTGATCATCTCATAGGATTTTTGTTCATCTTATCAGATCAAGATATCATCATCATATGCCTATTTTTACAAGATCTCAATACAACAAACTAGGAGAAGAATCTCAACAAGAAGGTCATACCCATAACATTCAAGAAGAAGGTAAGCGTGGTAATCCTCATTATAGTGCGAGTCGAAATCCTCTTTTTAGTGACGATAACATGGCTGATAGAGAAGTAAACCCATTTCATAAGTACAAGGACATGAACAAAACTCTCGTAGATAGTGATGATGAGCAAGAGGAAGAACTTCACATTAGAGAGGCTGAACAAGATCCCAAGTTTCTTAAAGCCATAGAAAAGATCCTGCAACGTGACAAAGAAAAGTATTTTCTCTTCCTAGCCGATCAAGGAGCTAAACTGCCTAAGGATTTTGATACTAAAAAATTAAAGAGCAAAGAAGAAGAAACATCCCCATCTGATCTTACTATTCTTACTCAACAATTTAAGGCACTCCAAGGACAAATCAAAGAGTTACAAGGGGGGACCACAACAAATAAATATACTCTTGATGACATATGTCCTTATCCTTTTGATAGAAGTCTCAATATGATTCCATTTCCTAAACATTGTGAAATTCCCAAATTTGATCGTTATAATGGGAAATTGGATCCAATGGATCACATTAGAGATTTCTGAAACATGACATTGGAATTCGCTCATGAAGATACTTATTTATTGCGATTATTTCCTAGGAGCCTTGGAGTTAACTCTATGGAATGGTTATCTAAGATTACACCTCTCGTCAGGACATTTGAAGAATTGATCAACCTATTCATATCACAATATGCTTATAACATACAACACCCGATCACCATGATAGATCTTTGCAAAGTTGCACAAAAACCTGGTGAACCTTTCACTACCTTTCTTCAAAGATGGAGAAGAATGTTCGCTAGGTATCCATGTCATGTTCCTGAAAAGGAAAAAATGGTTACCTTCATAAATAGCCTAAATTTAGAAATGAGCTATCGCTTAAATCTACATTGTCCATCTTCCTTTGAGAAATTGATTGAGGATGCCATCACCATTGAAGGTGCTTTGGTCAAAAGAGGGACAATAAAACTTGACAAAGACAATCCTAGCTCATCCAACCATTACAACAACCAGGATAAGTCTAAGTTTTGGACTCGCAACAAAAACATTGTAAACGATGGTGTGGTTGATGCAAACCATGTCTCGACTAAGCCATTTGTTCTGAGTACTCCAAATACTCCTCATAACAATAATTACAACAATGTCAATTCTGTCACGAATCAAGGAAACAATCCTCCCCCCCCAAGGAACAACATGAATCAAAATCCTACTCTCAATCAAGGGACTGCCAGTAATCAAAATTACCGTGCAAACAACAACAACAACAACACCTTAGGGAATGCCTCAAACACAAACCCACAACACTTTTCATTCTTCTCTAGTAGAACTTTCACTCCACTAGGACAATCCTTGGAATCTTCTTTCAAAGAGGTTATGGAAAAAAATGTCCTTACTTTACCACCTCAACACAATTATGAACCTAGTGTAAAACCTCCATCATGGAATGAGGCTTATTATTATGACTATCATAGGTGCAGAGGTCATCGTACAAACAATTGTCAAGCTTTGAAGCATACTATTCAAGACCTCATTGACAATGGCACTATCATAGTAGAAGGAAAACAAATATCCAATGAAGATCACCAAGCATTTCGCAATCCTTTGCCAAATTATCAAAAGGGAGAGGCTTCTGATAAAAATGTGAATCAAATCAATGACACAGTAATCCATCACCTCTATACAGACGATGAGCGGATCAATGTTATAAAAATCAAAGAGAAGATAGACTATGGGCAAGTTAATGTCACAAGAGCACAAGCTAAAGTTGTCTTGAAAGGTGCCTCTTCAAAATCCACTGAGCCCGTCCCTCAACATCAATATGACTTAGTTAACCAACTTCAAAAAAATCCGGCCCAAATTTCCATTTTAGAACTCTTGAAGATTTCTCCTGCACATAAGGAAATTTTAGAGAAAGCCCTTTTTGAAACAACTGTATCCACAGATTTGGATGTGAACCGATTTCAAGCCATGGTAGGACATTTTTCCTCACCTACATGTCTTTCATTTTCTGACAAAGATGATGTTTCCATGACTCATCCCCATAATTCGTCATTATACTTAGAGGTCATGATCCATAAGTTCTGTGTTAAACATGTCCTAATAGATGGAGGGGATGGTTTAAATATATGTACTTTGAAAGTGGTTCAAGCTTTAGGATTTTTGGAGGACTCCATTGATCCTAGAAGGAAGATTACTATAAAAGCCTATGATGATGAGGAAAGAATGTCTAAAGGTCTAATCATGCTACCAATCAGAGTGGGACTTGTTATCAAAAATACCTTTAGTCAAGTTTTAGACCGGGATCTTGCATACAACATCTTGTTGGGTCGTCCTTGGATTCATGAAATGCAAGCTGTTTCGTCCACTTACCATCAATGTCTCAAGTTTCCATATGATGGACAGGAGATCACCATATCAGCTGATAATTCAAACATTCAAACTTGTGCCAATGTCAAAGCTAGTCAAGATACTTTGGTTCCAAACAATCAAGAAGCACTTGCCAATACTTCTCCTCAGAATGATACACACATCAGTCAATTAGCCAAAAGCTTTGACAAGAAACTGCAGTTCAAGGAAAGTGGAGTTGGGGAATATTCTCTCTATCTTGCTAATCTACCTACATCACCTCGATCACATGGACAACCTTCTATTACACAACAGATATCAGTAGCATCAACATCAGCACAACTACAAATGGAGCCAACTACCAAGTTCAATGGACAATTTATCAAAGAAAAATTTCCTATGGAAGATCCCGAGGATACAACAATTCTGAATTGGCTTTATAAGGATGAAGATGAAACAGTCTTAAATGTCACCTTACCAATTGACCGATATGGGAAAGGGTATTCCATCATGCAAAAGATGGGATATGACAATGGTCCTATTGGAAAAAGAAAAGGTGTAGTTGAACCTATCCATCTTCCAGGGCTTGTTGTATATGATAAAATTGGACTAGGCTATGATGCTACCCCATCCAACCAATCACAGGGGAATGTCTTTACATTGCAAGAAGGTTCTGATAAAAAGGATGCATGTTTGGCAGTAACCTTGAATTTCATAGAAAATAACTCTGATACAGACTCTGCTGAATATGAATGGGATACCATTCATGATGATAAATTTTGGAGAGACAAAGAGGTAGATGTCATACACAAGTATACCCCTACTTTAATCAAAGGAGAAGGTTCAGGGTCCCAACCACAAGAATCTGAACTACAAAGCAACTATGAGTCTAGTGATACTGAGTCATATTTTAACGAACAAGACTATCAGGAAAATAGTACCATCATTGATCTACCTCATACCTTGGATCCTACCGATAACTCTGTTTTGACCCTAAACATCGCCGATTTCACAAGACCAAATGACTTGTTACCTTTGATCCATCCTGATCTCATTGATTGGGATCTAACTAAACCTATTGATTTACCTATTTTTCCCAGCGATGAAGCTATCATAAACTTCCTTTTCGCAGATGATGTAAATGATTGTTCCACTAGCGATTTTTGGTACAAAGTCTTTAAGCAGGAGAGTGTCAAGTCTCCTAGCTGAAAAAATGAAAATAAAAAAGAACGATCTAGTGGTGAAAACTAGAATCTGGCAGTGCTAGATCAAGCAAAAGATAAAATAAAGAGCGTATCAAATGGTGAAAACCTTTTCAAGGCACCAGCTGATGGGACTCTTGACACTCTCCTAGAGCACTATCATGAGCGATCGCCCATTTTGATCGAGCCTACAAAGGAAATCAATATTGAAACTACAGATAATCCAAGGATTCTACAGGTAGCAGAATCAATGACAGATAATGAAATCCCAGCGTTCATGAACATTCTCAAAGAAAATCAAGTCAATTTTGCTTGGTCATATGCAGACATGCCAGGTCTTGATCCTGATCTCATAATGCATCATTTTTCTATCAAACCAGGAGCTAAACCAGTGAAACAAAAACTCAAAAATATGCATCCTCACATTGCACTACTGGTTAAAGAGGAACTTAAGAAACTCCTAGATGTAGGATTTATAAGATCAATTGCCTATGTAGAATGGATCTCCAATATTGTCCCAGTACCAAAGCCAGATAAATGCATTAGGGTGTGCACTGATTTCAGAGATCTTAACAAGGCCTGCCCTAAGGATGACTTTCTACTTCCAATCATTGATAATATAGTTGATTTAATAGCTAGCCATGCTATGTATTCATTAATGGATGGTTTCTCTGGTTACAACCAAATCAAGATTGCACCAGAAGACCAAGAGAAAACAACTTTCACTTGTCCGTGGGGAAGGTACTGTTGGAATGTCATGCCTTTTGGTCTAAAGAATGTTAGGGCTACTTATTAAAGAGCTATGACTACGATCTTTCATGACATGATGCATACATTCATGGAAGATTATGTAGACGACATATTGGAAAAATCATACACCAGAGAAGGGCACCTGGAAATATTGTCCAAAATATTTACCAGATTGGAAAAATTCAAAGTTCGCCTAAATCCCAAGAAATGTGTTTTTGGGGTCACATCTGGAAAAATTTTAGGATATATTGTTTCAGAAAAGGGAATTGAAGTAGATCTTGCTAAAGTTCAGGCAATCATGGAGATGCCTCCCCCAAAGAACATCAGTCAATTGAGATCATTACAAGGGTGACTTCAATCCATAAGAAGATTCATTAATCAATTGGCTAACAAAAGTCTACCGTTCACACATCTCCTGCATAAGAACGTTCCTTTTTGGTGGGATGACAAATGTGAAATGGAATTTCAACAAATCAAATAGTACCTAATGAAACCACCAGTTCTAGTACCACCAAATCCAGACAAACCATTGATCCTGTATATTGCCGCAACCGAGACATCTTTGGGGGCATTATTAGCACAAGAAGACCGTGAAGGGAAATAACGTGCAATCTATTACATCAGCAGAACACTAACAAGTCATGAAATTAACTACACTTTCATTGAGAAGGCTTGTTTAGTAGTAGTCTTTGCTTCACAAAAATTTTGACATTACATGCTAACTCATACAATCAATCTTATTTCAAAAATTGATCCACTCAAGTACCTATTCAGTAAAGCATCACTAACAAGAAGGTTAGCAAAATGGGTTATGATTTTAAGTGAGTTTGACATCCACTATGTTGATCACAAAGCAATCAAGGGACAAGTTATCGCTGATCAACTAGCAGACACTCCCCTACAAGCAGAGCACCCCTTACACATTGAATTCCCAGATGCTGATGTTTTCACTGCACAATCTAAGCAGCTATGGTCCTTATACTTTGATGGTTCTTTTACTCAACATGGATCGGGGGTAGGCATTCTCTTTGTCACCCCTCAAGGACATACTATTCCTCGGTCATATAGGCTAATGTTTCCATGCACCAATAACATAGCCAAATATGAAGCACTAATCACTGGACTAAAGACAACATTGGAATGGAGGATTACCGAGCTACAAGTTTATGGTAACTCACAACTAGTCATTAATCAAATCAATGATGATTATCAGACTAAAGATGACAAGTTGTTGCCATACAAAAAGATGATTGATGACTCCAAAAATTACTTTGTGGACATTCAGTTCACACAAATTCCAAGGATTGATAACAAAGCAGCTAACCTTATGGCTATGATTGCATCATTGGTACAACTCCCAGAAAAATAGACTCGCTATGAATTTCTGGTGGAACAATTATTTACACCTGCTTATGACACACCCAAAAGCCAAATTATCTGCCACTTGGTAGGATCCGATTCACATTGGTATGGTAAGATTTATGCCTACCTAAAAGATGACATTTTACCACCTGACTTATCCCATAGCCAAAAACGTAAATTTATTTGACAATCTTCTGGCTATACCCTTATCGCTGATACCCTTTATCAATGTGGTCTTGATGGTACTTTACTTCGATGTCTTGAACGTGATGAATCTAAAAAATCTTTACAAGAAGTTCATGGGGGCATTTGTGGTACTCATTCGAGTGGACTAACTTTATCCAAGAAATTGATTAGAATGGGTTACTACTGGCCTACAATGGAGAGGGAATCATTCACTTTTGTTAAAACATGCTCAAAATGTCAGATTCATGGGAATCTTATTCATGCTCCTGCACAAGAACTTCACTCGTTCACACCAACCTGGCCATTTTCTCAATGGGGGTTAGATCTAGTAGGCAAAATTCATCCTTCATCTATAAATGGGAATAAGTTCATCATCACGGCAAAAAAATATTTCACTAAGTGGATTGAGGTAGTACCCATCTCTAAAGTCACTAGAAAACAAATTTCATCCTTCATACTCAACTACATTATTTTTCGGTATGGTATTCCTACTGCCATTATTACAGATAATGGTCGACCTTTCAAGAATCAGGATGTTGATGAACTTTGTGAAAGATTCCATATTCATCACAGATATTCAACACCTTACTATCCACAAGGGAATGGCCAAGTAGAGGCCTCAAACAAGACTATACTAAAGATTTTGAAAAAGACTGTAAATAATTCTGGGAAAGATTGGCATGTTCAACTCAATCCCACCTTGTGGGCTTATAGAACTAGTGTCCGGACACCAACAGGAACAACACCTTTTTCTCTTGTCTATGGAGCAAAAGCCATATTACCCTTAGAGGTTGAAATACCATCACTAAGAGTATCACTGAAAGGTCTCATAACAGATGATGAATACAGAGTTTCCCGACTACAAGAGTTAGAACTTCTAGATGAAAAGAGACATAGAGGAGCTGACCATTTGAAAGCATACCAACAGATGATGTCTCACAGCTATAATCACAAAGTAAAGCCACGCACCTTTCAGGTGGGTGATCTAGTTCTAAAAGAAAATCCACGTAATCAGCAAGACAGAGAAAAGAAAGGAAAGTTTGAACCAAATTGGCTAGGCCCTTATGTGGTTATTGCAGTCTATGGTTCAGGAGCCTACAAATTATCGACGCCAGAAGGGGACCTATTTGATGAACCAATCAACAGCATGCATCTCAAGAAATATTATGTTTAATTCAGCTATCATCATCCAGAAAAAGTTCTGAAGAAATACAAAAAAATCGAAAAAGTCTTGAAGAAATTCAAAACCAGAAAAAGTCCTGAAAAATTCAAAAACAGAAAGAGTCACGAAAAATTCAAAAAAAAATCAGAAAAAGTCTTGAAGAAATACGAAAAAAAAATTAAAAAATGTCATAGGGTGAAAACCTAGCAAACAGGTAGTCTATTGACAGAAAAATACAAAAAAATAAAAAAGAAATCAGAAAAATGCAATAAATACAGATAGTGAAAATTTGGCAAACAGACGCTATCTGTACCTCTCCATCTATTAGTTCCTATTTTGACTTTGACTTTTTAGCTTTCCTTTTTCCGCATCTTTTTCGCATCTTAGGGTCATACTTGCATCATCTTGCCATCATTTTCCTAGCATGATAAAACATCTTACCATGGCCTGATCATTGTACATATTTCTTTTTGCAAGTTGTGTCAATAAATGGGGCAAAAACTCAACTGGGGGCACGTAACTTTCATAGCATTCTAA
This sequence comes from Sequoia sempervirens, assembly GCA_007258455.2. Lineage (NCBI taxonomy): Eukaryota > Viridiplantae > Streptophyta > Pinopsida > Cupressales > Cupressaceae > Sequoia > Sequoia sempervirens. Next base: position 61,009,241 of record VDFB02252616.1, read on the forward strand.
GACAGCTGGACAATGTCATAAAATCCGATCATACAAGCAAACAACCAACTCACACAAAACCTTATCCGATCATCACTCCATATCATGAACAATTTTCAGTAGATACCATATCATTGTCTATTGGATGATCCAAAAATCTAAATAATGTATGAAATAACAGTATTACATTTTGAACAAAGGTTGTTTGATTTTCGATATCATTACTCTGGAGCACACTCCATGATGTACTGAACTAGAGTGGCAAGGAATGAGAATGATTTTTTTCTTTGTCTGATGTCTTGAGGTTAACAATCAATCTGATGCAAATATGTCATAGTACATGATTACCAAAGCAATATCATTAAGGACAGTTCCACATTTGCATCAGAAGGGTGGTTAATCTTTGACTGTTTATGCAAGAAATGCTCAGGTCATCTCGGTTCAATTATACCTCGATGCTTGTGTTCACTTGCTATATCAAAAATCATGAAAGTTGTACTCAGGTCATCATTAGTGCTAATTTCCCCTCTGATGCTTGTACATACTTCCAACATTTTAAAATGCTCTATGATGATTCAAGAATGATTATAATAGGCTCAACAAATTGGTTAGTTTCATTTAGTTGCATATTTGTTAGATCATTATATCTGCATATTAGATTCACATAAGTATTCTGAAAAGGCTGAATGAAAACATTAACGGTTGTCATGTCGTTTTGAACCCTTTGTGGAGGACATTTGGACATTCGGTTCATTATCATTTCTATTTTATTTTCATTTCATTATCATTCTCATTTCTCATTCATCTATCATTTTTCATTTTCATATCATTATCATTCTCATTTCTCATTCATTTTTCATTTTTCATTTTCATATCATTATCATTCTCATTTCTCATTCATTTATCATTTCTCATCTATCATTATCATTGTCATTTTTATATCATTATCATTTCATCATTATCATTATCTTTATTATTATCATTATCATTTCTATTTCATTATCATTATTTATCCTTTCTCGTTCATTATCATTTCTATTTCATTTTCATTCATTATCATTATCATTATTTATCCTTTCTCAATCATTATCATTTCTCATTCATATTCATTATCATTATCATTATCATTCCTATTTCACTTTCTATCATTATCATCATCATTATTATTTCTATTTCATTTTCTATCATTAGATTCATTCGTTATAATTTTCTTATATTCTTATCATTATCATCATCATTTCTATTTCATTTCTATCATTCTCATCATCATTCATTCATCATTTCATCTCATTATTTTCATTATTTTTCAAAAACGTCATCATTTCTCGATTACTATTATCATTATCTTTTCTCTCATATCATTATTGTTCATCATCCCATTATCATTTTATCATTTATCATTTACTACCATTTATCATCATCATCTCCTATCATTACCATTGCACTCATTCATTTCATATTATTGCATTCACATCATAATTATCCTATTATCATCACATTGTCATTGTCATTACATAAACATTACCAAACATATCATTTATCTTTTCATCATTATCATTATCAGTATCATATTCATTATCTACCATTTTCATATCATATTTTCATGATACATTTCATACACATACTATTCATTTATGCATTTGCAACAAAATTCATAAATCAACAACTCATATCTACATTATCACAACTCATTACATCTACATCCTAGCTCATCCATTTGCATCATATCATTAGATCATCCCGCATCATAAGATTAGTCTGCAAAAACAATAAAAACATATCAAAATACATCTCATATCATACATGCATAAACAGTAGCATCCATATCACATCAAGAATGCACAAACATATCATCATCACAAACATCGCCGCTGCATATCATCGCTCATCAAAATAATACAAATGTCCAATGTCCAATGAATCTAAAAAGTTTAAAACATAATACATGAGATATGACCAAAACTCCATATACATGCCCTACATATGTGCAAAATATATCAGTCCCAAAGAGTAGCTGGTAGATGCCCCTGAAGGAGCTGGTCTGGAAGGAGGTGGCCTGCCACAACCCCCTGCATCAGGATCCCATCGAGGTCCTGTAACCTCTCTGCCATGTGTCGATGTCTGTGATTGGGTCCTCATCCTGCTATGTGATTGTGGATAAGGCTCTCGCCGCTTGGGAGGACACAACTCCTCATATCAGACTCTGTAGTACTCGGCCTCTCTGGCTGCCTCAAATCCCTCTTCAATGGCCTCCTATAAGGATGTACTCTCTACGGTACCCATGAGTTTTTGTGCCACACCCTTGGCCTCTAGTTCCCATCGTCTAAGTGCATCCCTCTCCACTACCAAATGTGTCACCTGGGGATCTGGGGCACGCACCTGAACCTGTACCTGTGTCTGTGCCTGAGCCTGTATTTGTGTCTGAGCCGGTGAAAGTTATGTCTGCAACTGCGCTATCACACTCTGAGCTTGGGCTGGTTGGCTTTGTAGCTGTGCCTGCTATCCCTGAAAAGTCTGAACTTGAGCCTGCAATGCAACCATCTATGCCTACTGGGATGAGGACGACACCCTAATCACTGTCCGTGGTCTGCCATCGGATCTGGCTCACTAAACAATCTGTGCTCTACCCAGACTATCCAATCTCTGCCGCCTCTCCTCTCCACCATCATCTCCCCTATCATCTCCGTCATATGAGTTGTCCTCGTCTCCATCTCCGCTCTCCTCACCCTCCTCCTCGTCTCCTCCACCCATCACTTGCTCTCTGCCGGCCACATCCTCCTATCTCCCTGCCCTTGGCTGTGGCAGTATCCCAATCACCCATGGCTCATCTGGCACTGTAAATCATGGAAATGGATGCGTATGGAAATACTAGGCATAATCATCTGTCATCCCTGCATCCTGCACCTCTGGTCTGTCTGTCCATACCTTTGGCTGCAAGGTAGAATACTCTGTATATGCTACCTGGTATCAAATGCACGGTCCCCATCCTAGATCACCCTTGCACTGCCCATAATGAGCAACGCCCTGGGGCATCCCCTATGTAAATCCAAACTGTCTCAGGACCTGTAATGCTAGAAATATCTCAATAATAAAAGGGGTCCGCCCTATCAGATATCATGGTCTACAGACAAATGGCATCTCTAAGTGATCACTCCCCCATGCCTCACAATCTGTGTACGGTCTCCATATCACTGCATCAATATCATCCAGTACTCATCGCCAATACTCTACTTTGCCCAGCTTTTGCTGGACAAGTGCACCATAATATGCATACACATAAGGTCTCCCTGCTGGCCTATATCTCATACAATGTGGTCTCGTGATCGCAATATGCTCCCATGCCCAGATCTATAGAAGCCTCACCCCACTCGCCAAGCTAGTGGATCCTCTATATACAATCTAATGTAGATCATGATACAGGTCAGCTAATACACAGCTCCCCCAGGAAAATCTATGTGGTTGTGTCACCAACCACTCCAACATCCTACCCCAACCAACTGCAAATCCCTTTGACCGATGGTCCGGTTCAAGGAAGCCTCCAATGAATGTAGCCAACATAGCAACTAAGGCTGGATACCTGCTGAAATCCTCCCAATCTATCCAGTAACCACAAATGCTCGCATTGCCACATATCCGCTGCAACGCCTTAGTCCCACCAATCTCCTTGTGGTCATAAACCACAAGGGCACCGACAACTGGGATCCCAAGAATCCTGTACACATCTTCGAGCATCACACTCATCTCACCAGTCGGCAAGTGAAAGGTGTTATGCTCTAAGTGCCATCTCTCTGCCAAAGCAGTCAACAGTCCCCTGTTGGCCCGAATACCTCACGACATCGTCAACAAAGGTCCTAGTCCACAATCTACTATCAACTGTAACTCTGTTGGTGTAAGCTCTCCTATTCGCTCCCAACATAGTGGGAACCGCTCTATAATTTGGAGGCTTTTGAAAGCCTCCTATTTTTGCTCATCACAAGGACACATTAATCAGACTCATATCACATGATCTATCTATCTAGCAAATTCAATCAGTGATCCATATCAAGTGTTAAATCAATCTATCTGAATATCCAATCAATCTACTCTATCATCATTTACTATTTGTTTTTCTTTTTAGAAATGCAAATTTATCAACACACAAATCATTTCCTATTTGTATTTCAATCATGAATGCAAATTTGTACCCTCATTTTATTATTTGGTTTCTATTGCAGAAAGAAAATTTACCAGACATCTAAGTTCTTTGTTTTTCAATCGCGAGAAGCAAAGTTATCAACCACAAAATCAATCAATCAATCAAATTACTCTTTGTTGTTCACCACAAAGTTCTCAGCTATCTACTCTTTGTTTTCTATTTTGGGAAGCAAAGTTATCAGTTCTTTATTAGATTTTCTATCATTTTTTCCCATATCAGCATGATGGTACTACAATTCATCTATCTATTGACTAAGGAAGCAATTTAAATCATCATTTTTCATCACACAAAGCATTCTGTGAAAAAATTCCCAAATGCGCTATTTTGTTGCCTAGATGCGCTACAATTTCACTCGTATGTGCTAAAATTTTTCCTGGATGCGCTAAAACTCGACATGCGCTAATCTATCTCATGGATGCGCCATTTTAACTCTTAAATGCACAACTTTATCTATTTCAAACCCTAGCCTATATGCGCAATTCTGTGCCCTAGATGCGCTACATGATCATACTAGCCGAGTTTGACCTATATGCACTACTCTATCTGTCGAATGTGCTAAAAGATGCATTTTTAACCTACGCATGGATGCACTACAGAATTTCCTATATAAGCTACAAATTTTTTTGAATGCGCTAAAAGTTTTCTCAAATGCGCTAAAACGTGCTGAAAAAAACTAAAAACCGCCCTAAAACATTTGCAAAATTGATTCAAAATACAAAATTCAAAATCATAAATGGTTGGAATCACTCACCGGTGGTCCATACGCAGCTGGTCTCTGGTATCGGCGCGCTCGCTCGAATCTATACCTATGCAATGGGATCTCCATCTCGCCAAGTCACTATCAGAGCTCACTTTTCACTGTAGCAGCAGGGTGAAAATGACACTTCATTTTACCCCTTTTTACCTTTTAAGGGTCTATTAGGGTGGGGGTTAATGGCATTTTTCATTCCTTTCATATTATTTTTCACTGGGCCATCACAAACATCATTTATCGGGAGCTAAATCACTGTTTCCCTAATCATTCTCGACATCATCTTCCATGATTTACCTCCTGAGGGGGCATCATCGACATCAAAAACCAGAAACATATCAGGGGCAAATTTTTTTTTATTTTCTTTGAAGCAATGCGTTTCACACATCACTTCAAAGAGGGGAAAAATGTATACACATAAAAATGGTCATGTCTATAATCCTGACAATTAATTAAATATTTATTATTTAATTAATTTTTCTAAAAATCCTCTACATATGATTAAATTTAATTAATTTAATTATATTGTTCATTCATCTTATTCTTCTTTCGTAATTAAATAAATTTATTTAATTTAATTATTTTCATATGTCCACTTAATTAATTAAATAAATACATTTTATTTATTTAAATTAATTATCACTGTTTGAATTTAAATTAAATCTTTTGATTTAATTAAGTTTAAATATTTCTCTTTCATCTATTTTAAATTCTTCTTCTAATTAATTAAATGTTTCATTTAATTAATTTCATAAATGTGATTTAATTAAATAAATCTTATTTAATTAAAGGATCTTATGCTTTCTTTCTAAATCACAATTAGATATTTTATTTAATTGTGAAATCTTCTGTTTTCTTCTCATATCATAATTAAATATTTTATTTAAATATGAGATCTTCTGCTTTCTTCAAAAGCTCTAATTAAAGCTTTATTCTTATCACAAACTTTCTTCTGCTTTAAAAGCATAATTAAATATTTCATTTAATTAAGAAAAAGTTGAATTTCATCCACAAATAAATAATTGAATGTTTAATTCATTATTTATCAGCTTTTAAATCTTTCTTTTATTCTTTTAAAAGAAAGATGATTTCTTATCTTCTTATCTTTTCCTCTTTCATAAAAATAGAAAAATCTTGTTTTCAAGTTTTCTTCTATTTTCTTTTCAGTTTCATCCATCTTCAAAAAGTACTTTGTGGGCATTCAGTTCACACAAATTCCAAGGATTGATAACAAAGTAGTTGACGCTATGGCTACGATCGCATCATTGGTACAATTCCCAGAAAAATAGACTCGCTATGAATTTCTAGTGGAACAATTATTTACACCTGCTTATGACACACCCGAAAGCCAAATTATCTGCCACTTGGTAGGATCCGATTCACCCTGGTATGGTAAGATTTATGCCTACCTAAAAGATGACATTTTACCACCTGACTTATCTCGTAACCAAAAATGTAACTTTATCCAACAATGTTCTCGCTATACCCTTATCGCTGATACCCTTTATCACCATGGTCTTGATGGTACTTTACTCCGATGTCTTGAACGTGACGAATCTGACAAAGCTTTACAAGAAGTTCATAGGGGCATTTGTAGTACTCATTCGAGTGGACTAACTTTATCCAAGAAATTGATTATAATGGGTTACTACTGGCCTACAATGGAGAGGGAATCATTCTCTTTTGTTAAAACATGCTCAAAATATCAGATTCATGGGAATCTTATTCATGCTCCTGCATAAGAACTTCACTCGTTCACACCAACCTGGCCATTTTGTCAATGGGGGTTAGATCTAGTAGGCAAAATTCATCCTTCATCTTCAAATGCGCACAAGTTCATCATCATAGTGACAGAATATTTCACTAAGTGGATTGAGGTAGTACCCCTCTCTAAAGTCACTAGAAAACAAATTTCATCCTTCATACGCAACTACATTATTTGTCGGTATGGTATTCCTATTGCCATTATTACAGATAATGGTCGACCTTTCAAGAATCAGGATGTTGATGAACTTTGTGAAAGATTCCATATTCAGCACAGATATTCAACACCTTACTATCCACAAGGGAATGGCCAAGAAGAGGCCTCAAACAAGACTATACTAAAGATTTTGAAAAAGACCGTAAATGATTTTGGGAAAGATTGGCATGTTCAACTCAATCCTGCCTTGTGGGCTTATAGAACTAGTGTCTGGACACCAATAGGAGCAACAACTTTTGCTCTTGTCTATGGAGCAGAAGCTATATTACCCTTAGAGGTTGAAATACCATCACTAAGAGTATCACTGAAAGGTCTCATAACAGATGATGAATACAGAGTTTCCCAACTACAAGAGTTAGAACTTCTAGATGAAAAGAGACACAGAGCAGCTGACCATTTGAAAGCATACCAACAGATGATGTCTCGTAGCTATAATCATAAAGTAAAGCCACGTACCTTTCAGGTGGGTGATCTAGTTCTGAAAGAAAATCCACGTAATCAGCAAGACAGAGAAAAGAAAGAAAATTTTGAACCAAATTGGCTAGGCCCTTATGTGGTTATTGCAATCTACGGTTTAGGAGCCTACAAATTAGCGACGCCAGAAGGGGACCTGTTTGACGAACTAATCAATAGCATGCATCTCAAGAAATATTATGTTTAAGTCAGCTATCATCATCTAGAAAAAGTCTTGAAGAAATACAAAAAAAATTAGAAAAAGTCTTGAAGAAATTCAAAAATAGCAGAAAAAGTCCTGAAGAAATACAAAAAAATAGCAGAAAAAGTCCTGAAGAAATTCAAAAATAGCAAAAAAGTCCTGAAAAAATTCAAAAACAGCAGAAAAAGTCCTAAAAAAATTCAAAAACAGCAGAAAAGGTCTTGAAGAAATACAAAAAAAATCAAAAAAATGTCATAGGGTGAAAACCTGGCAAACAGGCAGTCTATTGACAGAAAAATACAAAAAAATAAAAAAGAAATCAGAAAAATGCAATAAATACATATAGTGAAAATCTGGCAAACATACACTATTTGTACCTCTCCATCTATTAGTTCCTGTTTTGCACTTTGACTTTTTAGCTTTCCTTTTTCCGCATCTTTTTCGCATCTTAGGGTCATACTTGCATCATCTTGCCGTCATTTACCTAGCATGATAAAATGTCTTACCATGGCCTGATCATTGTACATATTTCTTTTTGCAAGTTGTGTCAATAAATGGGGCAAAAACTCAACTGGGGGCACGTAACTTTCATAGCATTCTAAGACAGCTGGACAATGTCATAAAATCCGATCATACAAGCAAACAACCAACTCACACAAAACCTTATCCGATCATCACTCCATATCATGAACAATTTTCAGTAGATACCATATCATTGTCTATTGGATGATCCAAAAATCTAAATAATGTATGAAATAACAGTATTACATTTTGAAAAAAGGTTGTTTGATTTTTGATATCATTACTCTGGAGCACACTCGATGATGTACTGAACTAGAGTGGCAAGGAACGAGAATGATTTTTTTCTTTGTCTACTGTCTTGAGGTTAACAATCAATTTGATGCAAATATGTCACAGGACATGATTACCAAAGCAATATCATTAAGGACAGTTCCACATTTGCATCAGAAGGGTGGTTAATCTTTGACTGTTTATGCAAGAAATGCTCAGGCATCTCGGTTCAATTATACCTCGATGTTTGTGTTCGCTTGCTATATCAAAAATCATGAAAGTTATACTCAGGTCATCATTGGCGCTAATTTCCCCTCTGATGCTTGTGCATACTTCCAACATTTTAAAATGCTCTATGATGATTCAAGAATGATTATAACAGGCTCAAGAAATTGGTTAGTTTCATTTAGTTGCATATTTGTTAGATCATTATATCTGCATATTAGATTCACATCAGTATTCTGAAAAGGCTGAATGAAAACATTAATGGTTGTCATGTCATTTTGAACCCTTTGTGGAGGACATTTGGACATTCGGTTCATTATCATTTCTATTTTATTTTCATATCATTATCATTCTCATTTCTCATTCATTTTTCATTTTTCATTTTCATATCATTATCATTCTCATTTCTCATTCATTTATCATTTCTCATCTATCATTATCATTGTCATTTTTATATCATTATCATTTCATCATTATCATTATCTTTATTATTATCATTATCATTTCTATTTCATTATCATTATTTATCCTTTCTCGTTCATTATCATTTCTATTTCATTTTCATTCATTATCATTATTTATCCTTTCTCGTTCATTATCATTTCTATTTCATTTTCATTTATTATCATTATCATTGTTTATCCTTTCTCAATCATTATCATTTCTCATTCATATTCATTATCATTATCATTACCGTTCCTATTTCACTTTCTATCATTATCATCATCATTATTATTTATATTTCATTTTCTATCATTAGATTCATTCGTTATAATTTTCTTATATTCTTATCATTATCATCATCATTTCTATTTCATTTCTATCATTCTCATCATCATTTCATATTGTTATTTTCATTATTTTTCAAAAACGTCATCATTTCTCGATTACTATTATCATTATATTTTCTCTCATATCATTATTGTTCATCATCCCATTATCATTTTATCATTTATCATTTACTACCATTTATCATCATCATCTCCTATCATTACCATTGCACTCATTCATTTCATATTATTGCATTCACATCATAATTATCCTATTATCATCACATTGTCATTGTCATTACATAAACATTGCCAAACATATCATTTATCTTTTCATCATTATCATTATCAGTATCATATTCATTATCTACCATTTTCATATCATATTTTCATGATACATTTCATACACATACTATTCATTTCTTCATTTGCAACAAAATTCATAAATCAACAACTCATATCTACATTATCACAACTCATTACATCTACATCCTAGCTCATCCATTTGCATCATATCATTAGATCATCCTGCATCATAATATTAGTCCGCAAAAACAATAAAAACATATCAAAATACATCTCATATCATACATGCATAAACAGTAGCATCCATATCACATCAAGAATGCACAATCATATCATCATCACAAACATCACCACTGCATATCATTGCTCATCAAAATAATACAAATGTCCAATGTCCAATGAAACTAAAAAGTTCAAAACATAATACATGAGATATGACCAAAACTCAATATACATGCCCTGCATATGTGCAAAATATATTATTGGTGTGTTTTGAAGATGGATATATTGGTGTGCTTGAATATTATTTAATTCATTTCATTACACATATTATTTGAAGTTCAAGTTTTTTTGTATTAGCTAACTTGTATCATGATCTACATCAGGTTGTATATAGAGGATCCACGAGCTTGGTGAGTGGGGTGACATTTCTACAGATCTGGGCGAGGGAGCATATTGCGATCATGAGACTACATTGTACGAGATATAGGCCAGCAGAGAGACCTTATGTGTATGCATATTCTGGTGCACTTGTCCAGCAAAAGCTGGGCAAGGTAGAGTATTGGCGACAGGTACTGGATGATATTGATGCAGTGATATGGAGACCGTACACGAATTGCGAGGCATGGGGGAGTGATCACTTAGAGATGCCATTTGTCTGCAGACCACGATATCTAATAGGGTGGACCCCATTTATTATTGAGAGTATTCTAGCATTACGGGTCCTAAGATAGTTTGGATTTACACAGGGGATGCCCCAAGGCGTTGCTCATTATGGGCAGCGCAAGGGTGATCTAGGATGGGGACCGTGCATTCGATACCAGGTAGCATATACAGAGTATTCTACCTTACAGCCAGAGGTATGGATAGACAGACCAGAGGTGCAAGATGCAGGGATGACAGATGATTATGCCCAATATTTCCATACGCATCCATTTCCATGATTTACAGTGCTAGATGAGCCACGGGTGATTGGGATACTGCCATAGCCAGGGGCAGGGATATAGGAGGATGTGGCCGGTGGAGAGCAGGCTATGGGCGGAGGAGAGGAGGAGGGAGAGGAGGAGGAGGGAGAGGAGGAGGAGGGAGATGAGGGTGAGGAGAGTGGAGATGGAGGAGATGAGGACAAGGACAGCTAGGATGACGAGGATGATGGGGGAGATGATGGTGGAGAGGAGAGACAACAGCAATTGGATAGTTTGGGCAGAGCATAGATTGTTCAGCGAGCCAGATCTGGTGGCTGACCACAGACATTGATTAGGGTGTCGTTCTCATCTCAGCAGGCACAGATGGTTGCATTGCAGGCTCAGGTTCAGACTTTTTAGGGACAGCAGGCACAGCTACAGAGCCAGCTAGCTCAGGCTCAGAGTGTGATAATGTAGTTGCAGGCACAGCTTTCATAGGCCCAGACACATATATAGGCTCAGGCTCAGGCACAGGTTTAGGTTCAAGTGCCTGCCCCAGATCCCTAGGTGACACAGTTGGTAGCAGAGAGGGATGCACTTAGACGACGGGCACTGGAGGCTGAGGGTGTGGCACAGAGACTCATGGGTACCGTAGAGAGTACATCATTACAGGAGGCATTGTAGAGGGATTTGAGGCAGCCAGAGAGGCCAAGTACTACAGAGTCTGATATGAGGAGTTGTGTCCTCCCGAGCGGTGAGAGCCTTATCCACAATCACATAGCAGGACCAAAACATAATACATGAGATATGACCAAAACTCAATATACATGCCCTACATATGTGCAAAATATATCGGTCCCAAACACTAGCTGGTAGATGCCCCTGAAGGAGCTGGTCCGGAAGGAGGTGGCCTGCCACTACCCCCTACATCAGGATCTCGTCGAGGTCCTGTAACCTCTCTGCCATGTGTCGATGTTTGTGATCAGGTCCTCGTCCTACTATGTGATCGTGGATAAGGCTCTCATCGCTCGGGAGGGCATAACTCCTCATATCGAACTCTGTAGTACTCGGCCTCTCTGGCTGCCTCAAATCTCTCTGCAATGGCCTCCCATAAGCATGTACTCTCTACGGTACCCATGAGTCTTTGTGCCACACCCTCGGCCTCCAGTGCCCGTCGTCTAAGTGCATCCCTCTCCGCTACCAACTATGTCACCTGGGGATCTGGGGCAGGTGCCTGAACCTGAACCTATGCCTAAGCCTAAGTCTGTATCTATGACTGGGCCTGTGAGAGTTGTGCCTGCAACTGCACTATCACACTCTGAGCCTGAGCTAGCTAGCTCTATAGTTGTGCCTGCTATCCCTGAAAAGTCTAAACCTGAGCCTGCAATGCAACCATCTGTGCCTGCTGAGATGAGGACGACACCCTAATCACTGTCCGTGGTCGGCCACCAGATCTGGCTCACCGAACAATCTGTGCTCTGCCCAGACTATCCAATCACTGCTGTCTCTCCTCTGCACCATCATCTCCCCCATCATCCCCGTCATCCAAGCTGTCCTCATCCTCATCTCCTCCATCTCCACTCTCCTCACCCTCATCTCCCTCCTCCTCTCCTCCGCCCATAGCCTGCTCTCCACCAGCCACATCCTCCTGTATCCCTGCCCCTGGCTGTGGCGGTATCCTAATCACCCGTGGCTCATCTAGCACTGTAAATCATGGAAATGGATGCATATGGAAATACTAGGCATAATCATTTGTCATCCCTGCATCTTGCACCTCCGGTCTGTCTGTCCATACCTCTGGCTGCAAGTTAGAATACTTTATATATGCTACCTGGTATCGAATGCACGGTCCCCATCTTGGGTCACCCTTGTGCCGCCCATAATGAGCAACACCCTGGGGCATCCCCTGTGTAAATCCAAACTGTCTCAGGACCCGTAATGCTAGAAATCTCTCAATAATAAAGGGATAGAGGAAAATAGGATGACAATCGAAGCAGAATATTGAGTTTGCATCTACTTACCTTTTATTTTCTGTTTTGATACAATGTCTTATTGGTGTGCTTGAATATTATTTAATTCATTTCATTACGCATATTATTGGTGTGTTTTGAAGATGGATATATTTTTCTGATTTCTTTTTAATTTTTTTGTATTTTTCTGTCAATAGACTGCCTGTTTGCCAGGTTTTCACCCTATGACATTTTTTTTTATTTTTTTTGTATTTCTTCAAGACTTTTTCTGATTTTTAAAAAAAAAAATTCAGGACTTTTTCTGCTGTTTTTGAATTTTTTTAGGACTTTTTCTGCTATTTTTGAATTTCTTCAAGACTTTTTCTGATTTTTTTTGTATTTCTTCAGGACTTTTTCTGGATGATGATAGCTGACTTAAACATAATATTTCTTGAGATGCATGTTGTTGAATGTATATAGGAACAAAGCATTTTGGAAAACTATAGCAAACTATCATTTAAAAATTGTTATTGTAGACCCTTCAAAATGCCCGATACTACAAAGTAGTATGCATTTAACATTCCTGAGCATGCTTATGAAACCACAAGGCCAAACCTTCACTTCTAGAGGAATATGCAACATTCCAACATGCCTTCATCAACACTTTACTTTTTCAGAGCATAGACCAGAACTTTGCCACATATATCTTTTACTGTACAAGGTGTGATGACTTGAATTCTTGAATATAATACCTCCACATCTTGTCCATCTTATCTTTTGAGTTGCAAGGAAAAATATTTCTCTACGAAAGGATGCGAACCAAAACATCATGACCATGTATTAGGGTGTGACCAATGATAGTGAAGGTTAACTACACCCAATCCATATGAATTTGAGGCATATTTAACCCACTAAGAATTAATCCCAATGAGATCATTCACTGTAAACAAAGACAAATAAGCCATTAAAACTAACATTCTAAATCATGAAAGCTTGGAAAACCTCTAATCTAAGACATTGAAACTTATCATATTGGGTGAGTGGTGTCACATTGATGTGGAATGGTGACCCTTTCCCAATCCCTTGGATAATGAGCTTGTTTCAATCAGTTTTGTTGAAGAAAATTGATGAAACCATTGATAGATGTGTATGAAAACATGATTTAAAGATAAATGAATATGATGCAATCTATTTTAACATGATTGATATGGGTGTGTGCAAATCTACTCTAAATGTATGAAAGCTTAAAAATATTAAAATCTTAATTAACAAATAAGCTAAATGTATGCATCTATGTTATCATGGAAGCCATTAATGGAAGCTTAAAGCTAATATGAAACTAAAAATGAACTAAAATATGCTAAATGTGAGTAAATTATGAGTGTGAGTGTAAGTGAATTCACCAACATAAGTTTTCAATTGAAAGATAGATCCATTTGTCTCCAAATAGTGTTCTATTTATAGGAAAGCAAATGAGAAATGAAGGGTTGAGATAAAAAAAAAGGCTAATCAATGGTCAAGGACAGAAGAATTTGGAGGCATGGATCATGGATTCTCATCAAGGGATGAGAATCATGAACATATTTAATCAAGGGTTCTCATTTGTTCCAAACAAACACACTTTTGACCTGCACACACAAGTCACAAGGTAACTTGCTCAGGAGGTCACAAGTTTAGCTTGCTCAAGAAGCCAAGTGAGAATATCCCTTTTTCAAATGATTGGAGGAGAGATAATATTCTTTGGAATATTCTCATGGGTGAGGAAAAAGGATACTTTGCAATTTAAAACAAAGCTTAATTGTGCAAAAAGGGGAAGGAATATTCCATGGGAATATTCCATTTTTGGAGGAATGTGCAAAGGAGGAATATTCCCTTGCAAGTGGAAGAATTAGTAATTTGATAATTAAAACAAAGTTTCAATTACGCAAATTAGGGGAATTATATGATATTCATTAAATAATTGATTTAATAGAGATAAAATGAAAAAGCAATGGATGAGATTGATTTGATCTATCAATGGTCACAAATGAAAGGATGATGAAACATGGATTAAGGATTCTCATCGATGGATGAGAATCAAAGATCACATGGATTAAGAAAAGATCAAGGGCTCACAATCACGAAAATAAACACACTTTGCAGCAACTTTAAAAAGTTATTTCAAAGTTTGTTTGGAGTAATCATTACGTGTTTTTGGAGGAAAATAAGATAATATTCCTTTGGAATATTCCCTATGCAAGTGGATGAGAGGGAAATTAGCAACTTAGTTAATTAAAACTAAATTTGAATGTGCAAGATGAGGAATGTGAGGATATTCATTAAATTATTGATTTGTTTAATGAAAAGGAGATGCAAATATGATATTTAATTAAATAGTTTAGGTTATTTAATTAAATAAGAGGACTTAGGGTTAAAATTAAATAATTTGCATTATTTAATTAAATCAGATGAAATGTTAGTGTGAGAGGGGGTGAATTAACCCAATTAGGTCAATTAGATTAATAGGTGAAAATGAGGCATTTAATTAAATAATTAGGATTATTTAATTAAACAAGCAAAAAGAGGATGGGTTTGAGGACGAAACGATGTTAGTTAGCCAATGTGATCCATCGAGACATTTTATGTGTATACATAGGGTATATACTATGAATGCTTAAGCATATTTTTTTGAACTTATTTTCATGTGTGGTACATCAATCTAGAATGATATCAATGCAAACATGTTGTTAACATATTAGAGAATATGTGTCTACTTCCACTTCACACTTAGAAACCAAGTTGATCACCATTCTTCCATATGTTGCACTGTTGACTATATCAATAGATATCTCTGCACATCAACTATCTTCGAAGTATTATACAATCTTCAACACACATATTTATCATCAATGATAGCCAATATTAGGTTGAAATCAATGACAACACCTATTGCCAATATTTAAGTCTAGAAAAGGAGGGTGCAATGAATTATTTCAAAATATTTAAGTGGTTTTTCATGGAAATAAATGAAATTAATGTGAAGATTTGATCTCTGTAAAACAAGACTGAGAAGAAGGATTCAAATGAGGATGTGTCTAGAAAAACAACTGAGAACAACAAAATGTTTGCTATCCTTTAAGAGGTGGCAAAAGATGTGGGCTTGATGAAGAATAACTATGAGTCTTGTATCACAATGTTAGAGGATAAAATTCAAAAATTCCATTAGAACCTTGCGAAGGTGGTGCAATTTAGTCAATCTGCTCTTCAAAACAATGTCGAGGAGCTTCGAATCCTAAATGAGAAAGTTACAAATTTGAAAGATGAGGACTTGGTGAGGCTGTTGAAGGACTCTGATGCTACTAATGATGGTATGGTTAAAGAAAAATAAAGATCTCAATCTGTTGGATTGGGTCAGAGTACTCATACTTGTAGTCATTCTAGGAAACCCTTGGATGTTTAGAATAGAGAGTTGTTGGAGGTGGTCGATCTTCACAATCGTTTGTACAAGTAGGACTTAGAAGCAGCCAAGATTCTCAAGGACTTATAGTAGATTGTTCTAAAATTTTTTGTTGTCTAATTTTTTGATGGTTTGTTGATGGTTTGTTGATGGTTGGTTGCCGCTTGGTTTTGATTTTATCTTTAGCAGCATCTATTTTGTAAAGAGTTTGAGTCCTTTCAAAATGTGATTTACCTTTAATAAAAAACTTATCCTTGAAATTGATCTTTATCCCCAAATTTATCATTTATTGTCTTTGTTTAGGTTCATAAGTGTGGATTTGACCCATATTATCTTTGCACCTATATATCAAACCCTCAACTATTAAATTCATTTTTTTGAATTGAGTGCCCTTCCCTTCGTTTTTCTTAGCATTTATGAGCTTACATAAGTGCAAAAATTCTCCAATTGCATGCTGGGGTGGTGAGCTGAAAGACTAACACCAATTCAAATGAATCATCTAACATATAGGAACTGTTTTAAAATATATTAAGCACATTTAGAACTCTATTTGTGAGTGCATAAAATAGATACATTATAATTGCACCATCTTGTTAAGAGCATAATGCATGCTTGCTTGTTGTTCTCAACCTTGGTTCATTGTTGTTGAATCTGTCCTTGTAGAGATTTTGCTAAGGAGAATATGACCTTAAAAATTTAATGAAATTTTGAATGGTTTTCTTACAAATTATTTGTTTCTTATCAATTTCAAAGTGTATACATATAGGTGAACAAAATAAGATAGTACAACTTTGCTAGATCAAGTCTCTGAGCTATAGGTTCAATTGCATGCATAGATTTAGGTGTGCACACATGTCCACATCATTTTCTTACCTACATAGATAAACTAGGATAATGAAAGTGAAGTTTTCATACTGATAACAACATCTAATAAAATATTAAATTCTAACATCATGACCAAATATATATTAAATTCTAATATATATTTAATAATATTTACATTAAATCTAAAACTAAATAGATATGTGGTTGACTTGTTTTATTTTACATTTACTAAAATATAAATTTTAATTATCCATATCAATCTCAACTTTTTATATCTAAATTAATTATTTTATTACTTTAGAATTTATTTAGAATATTTTCTCAAACTTTCTATTAATTCACTTTCCTAACATTATTAATTACTTAATGTAGATAAATTTAATATGTTCACTTACTTTATATAAATGTTCATTATGGTAACGATTACTTTAAATGTAAAGGGAATAAGATTGTAAATAAATACCCATTCTATGAGCTTCTAGACCTATTTTTCTTTTAGTTTGGAATCTATTACGTTTATAAAGCTAGACATGAATAATATTAATCGAAAGCAAAAGGCCGCATATGGTGTAGTTGACACGACTGCAGAGAACCATCAGGAAGAAAATGGAAAGGAATAACAAAATGCAAATAAATAAATATTATAAATTATTCACAATTTATTCGAGATAAAAACGTTGTGATCGATAATAGAAGAAGATTTAAAGTATGGGAATTAAATTTTAAAAAAGGAATTAAGTGTAGATAGGTCATGAGAATTAAGATGTAGATTATTAAAAATAATAAAGTTTAAATGAATGTTTTAGAATTAAAAAAATATATATTATGGTTCATTTTTATAAAATGTTTGTACATTTTAAAAAAAAAATTATGTGTTTATTTTTCTTGAAAAATTTTATTGTATGGTCAAGAATTTGCACATGGCATAGAAAGTACCTCTCTTCTATTAATTTTGTTAAGAATATCATGTTAATATAATTTCACATGGTTTGTTCACAATGTGAATGGTCAACAAATAAATGAACATTTTTTTCAAAATACAAGTGTGACACCAACATACCACATTAGACACATACGTGCATTTAACATTTCCTTCATTTTCGGTGACTTAACATTTCCTTTCCTTCAAGGATTGAGAGTCACTCATCCCTCTTATCTCTTGCTTGTTGTGCATTTAAGGACTTAAAAAGCAAGTATGAATGTACCAAAGTCTAAAGCTCCTTCAAACTTGTCGAGGTTCGGCTATTGATGTTACCCTTTACCTTCTACCTTCCTCCATCGCAAGCCATCACACCTAACTATGAACTCTGAAGCAACATTACTTTTTTCAGGAGTCAAGATATGTCCTTATTGCTTACCATTTACCAACCTTTCACTTTATATGCAAACCATAACACTGAACTCTGAAACATGCATGTGTTTATCGGATGTCGGGTGTTGGCCTTCAGCCTTTTATCTTTCACCATACTTCATAAAATGTCAAGGAAAAATCCTTAACTTTGACACACAATGCTCAAAACATTTTTGGGGGTTGGGGTTTAGGGTTCCTCCATACCCCTTTCCCAACTTTTTGTTAATGTGAAAGCCTTAACTACAGCTAACAAAAATCAAAACCTTTTCGGGGCTCGGGGTTTAGGGTTCCTTCATACTCCTTGATTTTAACATAAAGGTAAGTTGTAAGCCAATAGTCTAAAGCCTGATGTCTAAATCCTTTTCAGAATTAACTCATTTCATTCTTCAATCCTTTATGCAATCGATAGAAGGTATGCCTAATGTCCGATCAACTTCTATAGAGGGTAAGCCTCAAGTCCAAAGTCTGATGCTAGATCAAACTTAGCTTAAATTCACTAATTGTTTTCTCCTTTAGCAAGCCGTATAAGGTAAGCTCGAGGCTTGAAGCCCAAACTTCTTCAAATCTTTAAGGCTTGCTCAAATGACACCATAAGGTTAATGAATCTTTCTTTTTTCCATCCTTATGAAGCCCTTTTGACATCAATGAGCAACTTCTCATCTAATAATACTTGGATACTTCCTTTGACATCATTGATAATTAAATTTCCAAAAATATCCCCCTTTGTCATTGATGCCAATACTAAATGCTTTACACCAACTATACCAATCACAACTCCCCCTTTGACATATCTTCCCCTTTTGCAAAACAAGGAGAATTTGAACATTCTCTCCCCCTTTGAAATCAATGGAAAAGGAATGTTTCAATTGCAAACACCATGCTTCTACTGAAGCCAATTTACTCTCTCTCCCTTTGACTAAAATTTTCTCCCCCTTTATCAAATAAAGGAGTGTAGCCAATAATCTTCAACCATCAAGTTGTTAGAAATTTGTAAAATCAATTTTACCTAACTTGATCTCTCTTTCTTCTCCAGGGTTGTATAAGGCTTGTTGTAAAGCTCCCCCTAGACTCATGCCCTATCACTAGGATCTAGTGATATGATGTGGGAGAAATTACTTCTAACTTCTGCCTTAGATATTAAAATTTCTCTTTGGGAAGAGGCTTGGTGAATATTTATGCAACTTGATCCTAGGTTGGCACATATTCCATGCTAACTTCTCTATCTACTATCTTCTCCCTTAAGAAGTGATACTTGATTGATATGTGCTTGGTCCTAGAGTGCATCATTGCATTCTTTGATATGTTTATTGCACTTGAATTTTCACAAAGAATAGAGATAGGTTCTTTTTACTCTACCTTGATGTCTTTAAGTGTTTTCTTCATCCATAACACTTGAGTGTACAACATTCCACTACTGCCACATACTCTACTTCAGCTATTGAAATAGTAACTAACTCTTTCTTTTTTACTTAGCCATAAAAAAATTTTGTTTCCAAGGAAAAATGCACCATCACTGATGCTTCTTTTGTCATCCACACTTTTAGCCCAATCGACATTTGTATATGCTATCAAAGTGAAATATTCAATCTTTGGATACCACAATCCATATTCAATAGTACTTTTAATATATTTGAAAATTATTTTAATTGCATTGACATGAGACTCGTTAGGAGCAGTCTGGAATCTTACAACCATGCACACTGCTTGTAGAATATTAGGTCTTGATACTATTAGGTACAACAATCTACCTATCATTGACCTATACATTGTTTGATTTACATTTAGGGATTCATCTGTCTTGCTCAACTTACATCCAGTTATCATGGGGGTAATAACTAGTCTGCCATCTTCCATTCCAAACATTTTGAGCATCTCATTAGCATACTTAGTTTGAGATATGAATATCCCATCATCATTTTGTGTAATTTGTAAATCAAGGAAGAATACAAGTTCTCCCAGCATTAACATCTCAAATTCATTTTGCATTTGAATAGAAAATCCCTTGCACAATTTACCATTGTTGCCACCAAAAATGATGTCATCTATAGACACAACAACTATAATCATATGCTTATCTTTAGATTTGAAGTACAAATTGCTATCTGCACATCCCTTTTTGAATCCTCGTTGTTGTAGGTGTTGGTCTGAATACCACACTCTAGGTGCCTACTTTAGACCATACAATGCTTTCTTCAATCTACAAACATAATCTTCTTCTTCTGACAATTGAAAACCTTCTAGTTGTTCTATGTAGACTTCTTCTTCAAGGTTTCGATTCAAGAAAGTAGACTTAACATCCATTTGATATACTTTGAATCCTTTATAAATAGAGAATGCTAGAAATATTCTTATAGCTTCTAATCAAGCAATAGGTGCAAATGTTTCCTCAAAGTCTATACCTTCAACTTGTGCATATCCTTTGCACACCAATCTTGCCTTATTTCTTATAGCAGCTCCATCCTCATTGAGTTTTTTTCTAAAGATCTATTTAGTACCTATCACATTCTTTCTTGGGGGTCTTGGAACTAATTTCTGAGTTTTGTTCTTTTCAATTTAGCTCAACTTTTCTTCCATTGCTTTATCCAACTTTCATCCTTGTTGGCTTCAACATAGCTTTTGGACTCAATTTGAGACATGATAGAAAAATTTACTAGCTCTTTATTCTTTGCAACTCTTCTCCTTATTTGAACACCTTCATTCGTATTTCCAATAATATGCTCTTCAAGATGATCCTTTTGGACATACCTTGCAGTTGCTTTTTCATTTTCTTTTTCAAACTCTTCATCAACAACTTCACCTTTAGGTGCTTATTTGACATCATAGCTACCTCTATCAAGTTTAACATGTTTCATTTCTTCAAAAACCTTGACATTTATACTTTCTATAATTTTGTGTAGCCTTTTATTGTAGCATTTGTAAGCTTTTTTGGGTATGTGCAGGATCATGATGGGCCAAAAAGTGGCGATATGATGGGTATTTGTAGGGTATGTGGCTAACAACTTTTTTTTAACCCAAAATTGATGAAATGAAAAGGGTTTTTAAAGGAGATTCTCATATTTCCACCAATATAAATTATGCTTTTCTTTGAATTTAATAAATAATTATTATTCATTTTCTATTTGAATTATGACTAAAGTCTTGATTGATAGGTTGATTGGAAAACATATATAGCTTTCAAACGGTATCACATTTTTTAAATCGAAAACATGCATCACATTCTATGCTTCGCATACTATAGGATTAAAAAAAATTGAATTTCATGAAGTTTTGACCAAGTTAAGGTGGTCAGACATACGAGTTTTTATATTTGCATTATTTAATTGAATCAAATGAAATGTCAGTGTGAGAGGGGGTGAATTAACCCAATTAGGTCAATTAGATTAATAGGCAAAAATGAGGCATTTAATTAAATAATTAGGATTATTTAATTAAACAAGCAAAAAGAGGATGGGTTTGAGGACGAAACGATGTTAGTTAGCCAATGTGATCCATCGAGACATTTTTAGGTGTATACATACGGTATATACTATGAATGCTTAAGCATATTTTTTTCAACTTATTTTCATGTGTGGTACATCAATCTAGAATAATATCAATGCAAACATGTTAACATATTAGAGAATATGTGTCTACTTCCACATCACACTTAGACACCAAGTTGATCACCATTCTTCCATATGTTGCACTGTTGACTATATCAATAGATATCTCTACACATCAACTATCTTCAGAGTATTATACAGTCTTCAACACACATATTTATCATCAACGATAGCCAATATTAGGTTGACATCAATGACAACACCTATTGCCAACATTTAAGTTTGGAAAAGGAGGGTGTAGTGAATTATTTCAAAATGTTTAAGTGGTTTTTCATGGAAATAAATGAAATTAATGTGAAAGTTTGATCTCTGTAAAACAAGACTGAGAAGAAGGATTCAAATGAGGGTGTGTCTAGAAAAACAACCAAGAACAACAAAATGTTTGCTATCCTTTAAGAGCTGGCAAAAGATGTGGGCTTGATGAAGAATAACTATGAGTCTTGTATCACAATGTTAGAGGATAAAATTCAAAAATTCCATCAGAACCTTGAGAAGGTAGTGCAATTTAGTCAATTTGCTCTTCAAAACAATGCTAAGGGGCTTCACATCCTAAATGAGAAAGTTACAAATTTGAAAGATGAGGACTTGGCGGGGCTATTGAAGGACTTTGATGCTATTGATGATGGTATGGTTAAAGAAAAATAAAGATCTCAATCTGTTGGAGTGGGTCAGAGTACTCATACTTGTAGTCATTCCAAGAAACCCTTGGATGTTCAGAATAAAGAGTTGTTGGAGGTGGTCGATCTTCACAATCGTTTGTACAAGTAGGACTTAGAAGCAGCCAAGATTCTCAAGGACTTATAGTAGATTGTTCTATTTTTTTTTGTTGTCTAATTTTTTGATGGTTTGTTGATGGTTGGTTGCCACTTGGTTTTGATTTTATCTTTAGTAGCACCTATTTTGTAAAGGGTTTGGGTCCCTTCAAAATCTGTTTTACCTTTAACCAAAAACTCATCCTTGAAATTGATCTTCATCCCCAAATTTATCATTTATTGTCTATGTTTAGGTTCATAAGTGTGGATTTAACCCATATTGTCTTTGCACCTATATATCAAACCCTCAACTATTAAATTCATTTTTTTGAATTGAGCGCCCTTCCCTTCGTTTTTCTTAGCATTTATGAGCTTACATAAGTGCAAAAATTCTCCAATTGCATGTTGGGGTGGTGAGCTGAAAGACTAGCACCAATTCAAATGAATCATCTAACATATAGGAGCTATTTTAAAATATATTAAGCACATTTAGAACTCTATTTGTGAGTGCATAAAATAGATACATTATAATTGCATCATCTTGTTAAGAGCATAATACATGCTTGCTTGTTGTGCTCAACCGTTGTTCATTGTTGTTGAATCTGTCCTTGTAGAGATCTTGCTAAGGAGAATATGATCTTCAAAATTTAATGAAATTTTGAATGGTTTTCTTACAAATTATTTGTTTCTTATCAATTTCAAAGTGTATACATAGAGGTGAACAAAAAAAGATAGTACAACTTTGCTAGATCAAGTCTCTGAACTATAGGTTCAATTGCATGCATAGATTTAGGTGTGCATACATGTCCACGTCATTTTTTTACCTACATAGATAAACTAGGATAATGAAAAGTGAAGTTTTCATACTAATAACAACATCTAATAAAATTTTAAATTCATTCTAATATATATTTAATAATATTTACATTAAATCTAAAACTAAATAGATACGTGGTTAACTTGTTTTATTTTACATTTACTAAAATATAAATTTTAATTATCCATATCAATCTCAACTTTTTATATCTAAATTAATTTTTTTATTACTTTAGAATTTATTTAGAATATTTTCTTAAACTTTCTATTAATTCACTTTCCTATCATTATTAATTACTTAATGTAGATAAATTTAATATGTTCACTTACTTTATATAAATGTTCATTATGGTAACGATTACTTTAAATGTAAAGGGAATAAGATTGTAAATAAATACCTATTCTATGAGCTTCTAGACCTATTTTTCTTTTAGTTTGGAATCTATTACGTTTATCAAGCTAGACATGAATAATATTAATCGAAAGCAAAAGGCCGCATATGGTGTAGTTGACACGTTGACTGTAAAGAACCATCAGGAAGAAAATGGAAAGGAATAACAAAATGCAAATAAATAAATATTATAAATTATTCACAATTTATTCGAGATAAAAACGTTGTGATCGATAATAGAAGAAGATTTAAAGTATGGGAATTAAATTTTAAAAAAGGAATTAAGTGTAGATAGGTCATGAGAATTAAGATGTAGATTATTAAAAATAATAAAGTTTAAATGAATGTTTTAGAATTAAAAAAATATATATTATGGTTCATTTTTATAAAATGTTTGTACATTTTTTTAAAAAAATTATGTGTTTATTTTTCTTGAAAAATTTTATTGTATGGTCAAGAATTTGCACATGGCATAGAAAGTACCTCTTTTCTATCAATTTTGTTAAGAATATCATGTTAATATAATTTCACATGGTTTGCTCACAATGTGAATGGTCAACAAATAAATGAACATTTTTTTCAAAATACAAGTGTGACACCAGCATACCACATTAGACACATACGTGCATTTAAGAAGAATCCAAATAAGAGATGGGAGAAGAAGAAGAACAACCAAAAGGAGAAGAGGTAATCTCGAGAGGCACTCTTGACATGCTCTATGGTGCTTCAAGGTACAATCCCTTTCATATCCATAGGTAAAAGGATGATTGTAGTTATTGACATTAGCACCACTCATAACTTTATTAATGAGGGATTAGTAGCCAAACAAGGCCTCAAGATGGAGGACTTAAAATCATTCAATGTTATAGTAGTTGATGATTTTACCATCCAATGCCATAGGAACATCTCCTATTAGAATTTTAATCTAAGAGGATACAATATGAAGGATGACTTCTATGTTGTCAACATAGGAGACATGGATATGGTCTTGGGTGTCCAATGGTTGTACTCATTAGGAGAGATTACACAAAACTTATAGACAATGGAACTAATGTTTTATTTAGAGGGAAAAGAAATGATACTTCAAGTAATGACAAATAAAGAACCAAAGATTGTATCAACTAAAAGAATGGGAAGGATTTTCCATCATCCACAAGTTGTGTGGGTAGCTTAATGTTTGTTTATTATAAGAAAAACATAAAAAAAGGAAAGAAGGCATAGCATGTGGATGTACAAAGCATCGTAGACAAGCATAATAAAGTATTCAATAACATTCCTCTAGGTAGATCACTTGAAAGAGGATTTGAGCATGTCATTGAGTTGGATGAGGGCACTAAGTCCATCATCACTACTCCTACTACTGCCCTAAGAGACACAAGGAAATAAAAAAGGGCCATAAAGAGTTAGTAGAAATGGAACACATATGGTCCATCACATGTTCCTTTTCTTCCTCTATGGTTTTGGTGAGGAAGAAAGATTGCACGGTGTGGATGTGCATCAATTATAAAGAACTAAACAAAAAGAGTATCAAGAATTAATACCCCATTTCCAAGATTGATAATTTGGTATATAACCTTCATAGAGTACTCTATTTCTCAAAAAATAATCTCAGATTTGGCTACCATTAGTTTAAAGTCTAAGAGGAGGATATTCAAAAGATAGTTTTTTTATTCAACATCATAGGTACTATGAGTTTTTAGTAATGTTGGTTGGTATGAAAAATTCTCTAGCAAATTTTTAGTTAGACATGAATTAGGTTTTTTGTAAGAAACTAAGAAATTCCATCCTTCTATTCTTTGGTAACATTTCCATCTATAGAAATACATGGGAGAACCACTTGCAACACATTGATGAAGTGTTGATAATTTTGTAAGCACAAATTTTATTTTCCTAGGAGCCAAAGTGTGAGCATTTTATGACAAATATTTTGTACCTAGGTCACATTATTGGTACAAAAACAAAGCTAGTGAACATGGAGAAGATCAAATAAATTTAGGACTATCCTTCCCAAGGGACCTTAACACAACTATGAATATTCTTCGGCCTTTTCAATAACTATAGGTGGGTTTTTAAGGGTTTCTCCCAACTATATATGCACTTAGTTGACCTAATAAAGAAGGTAGATTTTTTATGGAGTGAGGATGCACAACAAGCATTTGATAAACTAAAAGAGGTAATGGGCTAGTGTCCTATATTAGCAATTATGGGTTTGACTCTTCCTTTCATATTCAAATGTAATGGATCAAGAGAAGCAATTAGATTTGTTCTCATGTAGAACAAGTACCTAATTTTCTTTGAGAGTTGGTATCTCATATAGATAGAAACATGTTTCTCCATCTATACTAAGGAAACATTGGACATCATGCATACATTGGTCAATTTTAGGAAATACTTGGTGGGTGGCCAATTTGTGGTCAAAACTTATCACAACAATTTGAGATGTTTTTCAATTAGAAGGATCTAAAGGAGTGATAGAAAAAATGGGTAAGAAAAATAGAAGCATATGATTTTGATATTGAGCATTCCAAAGATAAGAAATATGTGCTGTCTAGAAGGTTGAATATGTGTTTTAAGTATTAGATCTCAATGAATTAGAAAAACAAAATCATAACAAGTATGCCAATAATGTGTTTAAATTTGATGTGTTGGAAGAGAAGTTGTTGGTTGATAGGTACACCATCCAAAATGAACTCATTTTCTATAAGGGAAGAGTCTTATTGGTACCAAAATCAAGGATGAAGGGAAAGATGTTGTAGGTAGTTCTTGAAACTCCCTTAATGGACCACCTTGGGAATTTCAAGATCTAAAAATAAACTATGGAAAGGTTCACATGAAAGGGACTTGAGGATGATTTCTTCACCCATATCAAAGAATGCACTATTTGTTAGAATAATACAATGAAATAGACCTTTCTAGTATGCCTTTTGAAGCCTTTACCCATCCTAGAGTAGAAATGGGAAAGTATCTTGATAGATTTCATTTGAAACTTCATAATATTCAAGATAAGGAATGTATATGTCTTGTTGTGTAATATCAAGTAATGAATTATACACATTTATTTTCCATCTCCACATATTTGAAGTGTCAAAAGTGATATTTTTTCTTCAAGGAAGTGATGAAACTTCATCAACTATCCAAGATCATTATGAATGATAGAGATAGCAATTTCATGATTTTTTTTTGGAAATATATCTTCCTTTTGGCAAGAACTAAGCTCACTCATAACAACAACTATCACCCACAAATATATGGATAGACCAAGATTGTGAAGAAATGTGTGGAATGTTACTTGAGAAATTATGTTATTAATTATCAAAATACTTGGATCAATAGGCTCTACTTGGGGAAGTATTATCACAACACCACCTACCACATGTCAATAAAGAAAATGTCATTCATGTCTTTATATAAGAATATATCTTGAATCTATATTGATCTCATTTTGGTATATAGTAGGGTACTAAAATAACATGACATGATCAAATAAATCCAAGATATTTTGAGGCCACTTGCAAATATGCTCTAGTAGGCTCAAAACGAATAGAAAATGTATGTAAACTTGTTGGAACACAACTATCTACTAAGAGGGGGGTGAATCAATAGATCAATTAAAACAATTCTTAACACCTCACATAACAAAATAAATAGTCATGCAAAGAGATAAACACACATAAAATATCATAACACCAAATATACATGGAAAACCCAATATGGGAAAAACCATGGTGAGAAAAGTTGCTTGAGACTACTGCTCAAATCTAGCCCCACAATAGAACCTCATTGGTTACAATTATTAAGAGGACCAACCCTAAGGAGACACCAATCCCCTTATTAAGGGGCACTACCTCCAAGGACGTACTCACTCCCTAACTGAGCACCAACTCAGATTTACAATGAAGATAAGTAGATCTACAACTCCATATTACAATGATTCAATTGAAATCCAATTCAATATTGCAAACCTATTTTGTAGCTGCACATACTTTGTTGCTATCCTCTCAGCAATCCATTTTTTTGCTATGCTCTTCTCTTTCTCCTTCTTTGCTATATTTCACACACATATGCAACTCAATGCATATCCTAGATGATGTTTTTGTATATCGGTCTATGTATCCCACTTTAGCATATGCAAACTCAAATTTCACTTCCAACTATATTTTTTCTTCTCTCACTTATCCATAACAACAATTAGTCATTCAAATTTTCTCACTTAGCTTCACCAACAAGCTAACTCTCCTCAAGCCAAAAAATCACTAACATCATTCAATGCTCTTGCTATTTTTAGCATATAATAATCTAGGGTTTGTTCATCATTTAATGCCTTTTCTTGCATGATTGATATGCAATAGATCTCTTTCATATTACTTTTCCAACTAAACATTAATGGTGTTGTTTATTCCCTTCAATTACCAATCAATGTTGGAATGGTTACTTCATTTTTTGTGCAACCTTCTCATTTATTCATTTTGTAGGTCATCAATAATAAAAATCATGCCATGATCTTCCAATCACCAACCAGTCATTATTGCATTTAAAACCCAATCATTAATTTGATTGGTTTAAACTTGGGTTGTAGATCATTCACAAGGATGTGAATCTAGTGAAACAATCAATTTCTTCCACATGTCTCATTCTTACAAATCTACACTAGTCAACCCAAGTCAATGCAAGCTTCTTGTGGAATTACTCCTTCATTTTCAATGACTTAACATTTCCTTTCCTTCAGGGATTAAGAGTCACTCATACCTCTTATCTCTTGCTTCTTATGCATTTAAGGACTTAAGAAGCAAGCACAAATGTACTAAAGTCTAAAGCTCCTTCAAACTTGTTGAGGTTCAGCTATTGATGTTACCCTTTACCTTCTACCTTCCTCCATCGCAAGCCATCACACCTAACTATGAACTCTGAAGCAACATTACTTTTTTAGGAGTTAAGATATGTCCTTATCACTTACCATTTACTAGCCTTTCACTTGATATGCAAACCATAACACTAAACTTTGAAACATGCATGTGTTTATCAGATGTTGGGTGTTGGCCTTCAGCCTTTTATCTTTCACCATACTTCATAAAATGTTAAGGAAAAATCCTTAAATTTGACCCACAATGCTCAAAAAAAATTTGGGGGTCAGGGTTTAGGGTTCCTCCATACCCCTTTCCCAACTTTCTGTTAAGGTGAAAGCCTTAACTACAACCAACAAAAATTGAAACCTTTTCGGGGTTCGGGGTTCAGGGTTCCCTCATACTCCTTGATTTTAACATAAAGGTAAGTTGTAAGCCAACATTTTAAAGCCTAATGTCTAAATCCTTTTTCAGACTTAACTCATTTCATTCTTCATTCCTTTATGCAATCAATACGAGGTATGCTTGTTGTCCGATCAACTTCTATAGAGGGTAAGACTCAAGTCTGAAGTTTGATGCTAGATCAAACTTAGCTTAAATTCATTAACTTTTTCCTCCTTTAACAAGCGGTATAAGGAAATCCCAAGGCCCGAAGCCCAAAATTCTTCAAATCTTTAAGGCTTGCTCAAATGACACCATAAGGTTAATGAATCTTTCTTTTTTCCGTCCTTATGAAGCCATTTTGACATCAATGAGCAACTCCTCATCTGATAATACTTAGATACCCCCTTTGACATCAATGATAATTAAATTTCCAAAAATCTCCCCCTTTGTCATTGATGGCAATACTAAATGCTTTGTACCAATACTAAATGCTTTGCACCAACTATACCGGTCAAAACTCCCCCTTTGACATATCTTCCCTCTTTGAAAAAAAGGAGCATTTGAACATTCTCTCCCCATTTGAAATCAATGGAAAAAGAATGTTTCAATTGCAAACACCATGCTTCTATTGAAGCCAATAATCTTCAACTATCAAGTTAGAAATTTGTAAAATCAAATTTACATGACTTGATCTCTCTATCTTCTCCAGGGTTGTATAAGGCTTGTTGTAAAGCTCCCCATAGAATCATGCCCTATCACTAGGATCTAGTGATATGATGTGGGAGAAATTACTTCTAACTTCTGCATTAGATATTAAAATTTCTCTTTGGGAAGAGGCTTGGTGATTATTTCTACAACTTGATCCTAGGTTGGCACATATTCAATGCTAACTTCTCTATCTACTACCTTCTCTCTTAAGAAGTGATACTTGATTGATATGTGCTTGGTCCTAGAGTGCATCATTTAATTCTTTGATATGTTTATTGCACTTGAATTGTCACAAATAATAGAGATGGGTTCTTTTTACTCTACCTTGATGTCTTTAAGTGTTTTCTTCATCCATAACACTTGAGTGTACAACATTCCACTATTGCCACATACTCTACTTCAGCTATTGAAAGAGTAACTAACTCTTGATTTTTACTTAGCTATGAAACAATTTTGTTTCCAAGGAAAAATGAACCATCACTAAGTATTATTTTTTCATCCACACTTATAGCCCAATCAACATCTGTATATGCTACCATAGTGAAGTATTCAATCTTTGGATACCACAATCCATATTCAATAGTAATTTTAATATATCTAAAAATTCTTTTAACTGCATTGACATGAGACTCATTAGGAGCAATCTGAAATCTTTCAACCATGCACACTGCTTGTATAATATTAGGTCTTGATACTATTAGGTACAACAATCTACCTATCATTAACGTATACATTGTCTGATTTACATTTAGGGATTCATCTGTCTTGTTCAACTTACATCCAGTTATCATGAGGTAACAACTAGTCTACCATCTTCCATTCCAAACATTTTGAGCATCTCATTAGCATACTTAGTTTGAGATATGAATATACCATCATCATTTTGTGTAATTTGTAAACTAGGGAAGAATAAAAGTTCTTCAAGCATTAACATCTCAAATTCATTTTGCATTTGAATAGAAAATCCCTTGTTTCCACCAAAAATGATGTCATCTATAGACACAACAACTATAATCATATACTTATCTTCAAATTTGAAGTACAAATTTCTATCTACACATCCCTTTTTGAATCCTTGTTGTTGTAGGTGTTGGTCTGAATACCATGCTCTAGGTGCCTATTTTAGACCATACAATGCTTTCTTCAATCTACAAACATAATCTTCTTCTTCTGAAAATTGAAAACCTTCTAGTTGTTCTATGTAGACTTCTTCTTCAAGGTTTCCATTCAAGAAAGTAGACTTAACATCCATTTGATATACTTTGAATCCTTTATAAATAGAGAATGTTAGAAATATTCTTATAGCTTCTAATCAAGCAACATGTGCAAATGTTTCCTCAAAGTTTATACCTTCAACTTGTGCATATCCTTTGCACACCAATCTTGCCTTATTCCTTATAACAACTCCATCCTAATTGAGTTTGTTTCTAAAGATCTATTTAGTACCTATCACATTCTTTCTTGGGGGTCATGGAACTAATTTCTGAGTTTTGTTCTCTTCAATTTAGCTTAGCTTTTCTTCCATTTTTTTAATCCAACTTTCATTCTTGTTGGCTTTTACATAGCTCTTGGACTCAATTTGCGAAATGATAGAAAAATTTACTAGATCTTTATTCTTTGCAACTTTTCTCCTTATTTGAACACCTTCATGCTTGTTTCTAATAATATGCTCTTCAAGATGATCCTTTTGGACATACCTTGCAGGTTCTTTTTCATTTTCTTTTTCAAACTCTTCATCAACAACTTCATCTTTAGGTTCTTATTCGACATCATAGCTACCTCTATCAAGTTTAACATGTTTCATTTCTTCAAAAACCTTGACATTTATACTTTCTATAATTTTGTGTAGCCTTTTATTGTAGCATTTGTAATTTTTTGGGTATGTGTAGGATCATGATGGGCCAAAAAAGTGGTGATATGATGGGTATTTGTAGGGTATGTGGCTGACGACTTTTTTTTACCCAAAATTGTTGAAACAAAAAGGGTTTTTAAATGAGATTCTCATATTTCCACCAATGTAAACTATGATTTTCTTTGAATTTAATAAATAATTATTATTCATTTTCTATTTGAATTATGACTAAAGTCCTAATTGATAGGCTGATTGAAAAACATCTATAGTTTTCAAATGGTATCACATTTTTTAAATCAAAAATATGAATCACATTCTATGCTTCACATACTATAGGATTAAAAAAAAATGAATTTTATGAAGTTTTGACCAAGTTAAGTTGGTCGGCATACAAGTTTTTATATTTTTAAAAAAATTTAATAAAAAATTCATAATTAATTATTTACTTGGAAAAAAATTACAAAAAAATATGCATCACATCTAGACATGAGTCCTCTAATTATATCTAAAATCTTATAAAAAAATATTATCATTTTATTGTGGTTAGTGTGGTCAGATGGACACCTACTTATTTTTCCCTAAAATTTAAGTACTACTACATTGAAATTTCAAATTTTCACCAAATAGATTTTTTTTCTTTTTAAATAAACCTAGTAGTTTAGAAACCACATTCAATTTGCTACAGATTCTATTCTTACACATTTTTAAAATAATATAGATAACTTATTTAAATTTTTATTTCAAGTTTCCTAACTCTGATTTTTCTAATTTTTTTGCCACTTAAGGACCTATTTTTTCCATGATGATCCTGCACATACCCTTCTTTGGGTTGAATATCCAAGAATTATTCCTTCATCACATCTAGAATTAAAGTTTCCCAAATTATCTTCTTTTCTTCTTATGTATCACTTGCTACCAAAAGCTTTCAAGTACTTAATAGATGTAGGTTTTCCATACCACAGTTCATAATGGGTCTTGTCACTATTTACTCTCAACTATACTTTGTTCAAATTATATGCAATTGTATGTACTGCATCTCTCTAGTATAAATTAGGTAACTTGGCCTCATTTAGCATTGTTCTGGCCATCTCTTTGGCTATTTTTTTCTTCCTTTCAACCACTCCATTCTGTTGTGATGTCCTCCTTGTAAAATATTTCCTTTTTATTCAATGCTTCTCACAATATTCAATGAATTCATTTGATGTGAATTCTTCACATTTATTTGATCTTAAGAATTTGATCCTTCTACCAATCTCCTTCTCAACCATAGCCCTAAAGATCTTAAATATTTCAAATTCTTGTGACTTATCCTTCAAAAAGGTTACCCATGTCATTCTTGAGTAATCAATCAACAACATGAAGTATCTTTCACCTTTCAATCCTTTTGTTTTTGTGTGGCCACAAAGATCAGAATGAACCAACTCTAGAGGCTTTGAAGTTGTATATTATTTGTTTAAATTTCAACCCTTGTTTGTTTTTCTTTTTGACATTCCTTGCAAGTGGTGTTTACTAGTTTAGTTATCTTAGGCATGTCTCTTACCATCCCTTGTGAGCTCACTTTTACAAGATTATCAAAATTTGCATGGCCCATTCTCCTATGTCATAACCAACTCTCATCAACCTACCCTATCATGCAATTTTCTCCATTCCCTTCATTGAGATTGTAGAGATTGCTTTCAATCAGAAAAAAATCTTCCTTATTTTTTGATTTTATATCCTTTAGCATTGAACATGACTTTGTATCCTATGTCACACATTTTTCTAACACTTATTATGTTTTTTTTCAATCCTTCAACATAGAATATCAATGGTAGGTGATTTTACATCAATTTTCAATGTTCTCTTACCACACATTCTTCTACAAAAATGTTATCACCCAAACTAATTGAACCTTCCTTACATGTCTTTAGCTTGATAAACTTGCTCTTATCTCCAGTCATGTGTTTAGAGAAGCCACTATCTATTACCCATAAATTTTTCTTTTTGGCATGAAGTGTTGTTTGTGCAATCATTGATTGTGTGGGATTATACCCTTTATCCTCCCACACCTTCTTGGGTTTCTTTTATTCCTTATCTTCCTTCTTTTTAGAGTTCATTAAACCTTTGTTCATGCTATGAGGCATACTTTTTCTTTGCATTTTAGGTTTTACAAAGTTTTTCTATGATTCTTAGCTATGTGACCATAGTTATTACAATCATAGAAAATCACATTCATATTCAACAAAGGAGCAAATTGATTTCTACTCATAAAATTTATTATCCTTTGAGGAACAATTCTACTTTCACTTGCCTTATGACCAAACTGATTACAAGTATAACAATAACCATAGAAAAAGGAGGAATACTTGATCATATCATTTATTTGTGTAGGA
Source organism: Sequoia sempervirens (assembly GCA_007258455.2). Taxonomy (NCBI): domain Eukaryota; kingdom Viridiplantae; phylum Streptophyta; class Pinopsida; order Cupressales; family Cupressaceae; genus Sequoia; species Sequoia sempervirens. The sequence continues at coordinate 61,043,298 of VDFB02252616.1, forward strand.
TGAGGAGGTCTTCTCTACTTTGTCTTCTTCAAATCTCTCACCCTAGTGAAACCATATGTATAGCTCCTTTTGAGTTCTGCTTCTTCTTCAAGTTATCAAGGATTGAATGGTTATTCTTATCTATTGTAGGCTTCTTGGAATCTTTAGTGTAGACTTTATCATGCTTTGTTTTGTATTTCTCTTCTACTTTGAAATTTTCATATAGAATAGCAAATGCACTCTTGGTTGGACTTTTACCTTTTTCAAAACCAAGACCAAAATTTTCTTTTGGTTTGATGGATTTTGTGTGTTAATTAACTCATCAAGTATTTTTGAGCCACCTTTCAACTTCATACATTTTTCTATCTATTCTCTATCCTTTTCAATGTAAGGGTTTAGGATTATTCACATACTAAATATAAATCTCAAACTAGCCAAACTACATTACTCTTTTATCAGCGACAACTTCACCTCTAAGGGCTTTCTGAATTTTACACTAATCATTAATAAATACCAGTGGCGCATATTAGGATATATCGATAGCTCTAAAATTGTAAGATGATAACCTTTTAGTGAAACTCAGACATAAAGTCCTTTGAAAACATGATAGAGACAAAAATTGATCAAAGATTGGCTTAACTAAAATTTCCTAAGGGATGAAGAACCTCACTTCTAAAAGCAAGATGACATAACACTTTTCCAAGCATGCAAAGAGGAAAATTTACCTGTGATGGATCTTGAATAGACCCATCCCCTGCATTAATAATAGAAATTCTGGAAGTGGTTGTAGCTCACTTTGCAACTCCACTTTCCCAGTGTCGAGTAACTATAATGTCTGAGTTTCCTTCAACATTTCATATTGTATCTTCTAAAGTCTCTCATTTTCTAGTAATGACAATATGTGGCAGACTCAGTAGAAATTCAATGACAAGACGGTAATGCTTTCATTCCTTTCTATCCACTCTTGAATAATCCCAGATAGACCTTTATTCAGGTGTAGTGCAATAGACTTAAGGATCTGTCCTGTTACCAGGCATATTGTTTGAAGACCTTTACACTCTATAGTGAGCCAACCAATGTTGTATAGCACTACACTCATATGCCTGAGAGGATTCAAGAACTATAGGATCTTTCATTACTTCCCTTGCTAGAGGATAGAGAGTGGTCTAGGATGGTGGTATCAGCCCATATGTAGATGCCGATAGTGAGGGAGACCTTCCCCCCCTCTCTTTACCCAACTAACTCTAAGCGTCTTTTAAATGTGGTAGAGAGGAACTAACAGTTGCTCCTATGGACGCGCACCTCCCACTTTTTCTAACTCCCTCCTTATTTTTAGAATCCATTTCCATATCATTGCCGATGGGACAATAACTTCTCCCCCCATTTTGCATGTAACCATCCTTTATTTATTCACACTTTCGTGAATAAAACTGTTAACAACAATTATCTTGCAAATTCTATGTATATTTTCATGCAAAATAAAAGAATATAAATGCATTCATGCCAACTCCACTAAGGTTTAAATGTGAATACATGCGTTACTTAAGAAATTTTAAATGTATTCTAATAATTGACACATGGCTAGTATATATATATATTATACTTTTGCTCATTTTAATTTTCTTCAATTCTAAACACTTTTAGAATACTAATCTTCATATCATCCTGAATTAATCGATCTATATGTTCACACATATATTTATATATTTTATTTTAATTATTTTCATATCAAAATTATTTCCTATAATATATATGTGTGTGTGTGTGTGTATGAAGAAAAGTTATCCAAGCTCATGAACTTTTAGTCTACTTGACTTTCTCAGTTTACTAGCTAATTTAATGTGAGGAGACCAGATGTGACATTCAAGGTCTTTTCTCAACGCTACTATTTTTGGTTCTAGTTTCATGCATTCATCAAATTTAGATAGTAGTTTAGATTTGAATACATCTTCTATCCTTTTAGCTTCTTCAACTTGTGTCTTCAAGCTAATCAAGAGTAGGGGTGGTTAGTTTCAAATTGACCCAAAACTACCAATTCTTCAAGGGTTTATAGCACTTATTAGTGGGTTTCTCCTCTTAGGTATGCAAACTCCTAGTAACACTCCATAACTGGTTTTTCCAACACACTTTCCAAGATAGACCTCATAACCAAAAAATGATTGCATGTACAGATACCCTTTATTCCCTTTGACACCATATTAATTTTCAAGTGGGGTGTTTCAAAGCACATAGCCTAAATCTTGACTACTATTCTTTGAATTAGGCCTAAATAGGCTTCTCCTACTAGGTCACAACAAGGTCTTCAAACTATAAGCTTCAAATATTTATGATAATGGCCTATACACACCTTATGGTGTCTCCCAAAACCTTTCCAATCAAATTAAACAACTTCTTAAGATCTCTACTTCAAACCCTAGGTCCTATGCAATTTATATGCCTAAAATGAGAGGTTAATTAGGCTAGGGCATCACCAAATTTACACCAACCTCCATCCTATTGTGCCTATAGCACACACACCCCATTCAAAATGGGGACCCTCTCTTTTCACTTTGTCTTGTTGCTCTTTTCATTTCCTCATTTTGCATGTCTCCTATTTTTGAGTCGTAAGTGGTCAAGGGGCCCTAGAAGTACCATCTTAAGTTGATTAGGTTTCATCACTTTCAAAATTTCCAAGTCTCTAGCCTCTACGGAGTTCCCTTGGTAGTTTTCCTTCAAACCTTAAGACTACCATCCTCCAAGTCATTTGGGTCCGCAAGTGTGGGCTGCCTAATGTGGAACTCTGCCTTGTCTTCCCTATTTCAAATGGCCTATTCAAGAAATTTGTCTGCCCCACAGGACCCACAACCTTTGTTGCCATTTTTCGTTGTTGTCCCACCTCTGCCATTCCAAATGGCCAACCCTCAAATGTCATTTGATTCACGTAACCCACCATTCCCATTGTCGCTTTTGAACTGTGTGCTAGCCATCCCTAGCTACATTCATACCCACATTAATGACAAGCATTTAATGTACCAAATTCTATAAATAACCAATTTCAACAAGTCATTTTCATCGTCAGACTTACAAAAGAATTTTCAAAGCCCTAGCCATTTCCACCTTTGTGCCCAAAGGATCTCTTCACTATATGAAGCATTATCATCTATAGTACCTTCACATACTTTGTAGGGTTTTCTAGGTTAGTTTTTTAGTGTCCTCCATGTTGTGGTTTTTCTTTGATTTTCACAAAAAAATGTTAAATTATGATGAAAGAAAGTTCAAAAATAGTTAGATGACACCATGACGAGCAAAACCCATGATTTGAAACTTAGAAAATATTTTGAAAATCATTTATTATATATCCGCAAAACCTTCATCTCCCACGACTATTCTTAAACTAGAGCTATCATGTCCTATGGGTCCGCAAATGTGGGTCTCTGCATGTGGATCAGCCTTTGCACCCGCCATCCAAAATAACTGATTGAACCCATCTTTCACTAGGAGGACCCCACATGGGTAACTTCCATCCAATGTTTGAGGAAAAACACCAAAGTTTGGAGTTGATCTAACCATATGTTTGAGATTACCTCGTCTGAGTGATAAACTGGTAGAAGTGGAATTGGAATGGAAATTGAACTTGGGACCATTGGTTGGTTCCGAGTAAACCTTCCATTTCGATCCTAGTTCTAGGCTACACTCTTATCTTTCTGGCAGAAGTGGATCTGGGAATGAACTCGTCTTGTAGGTGTTTACATTAGAATAAATTCCCAAAATGATTATGCTTTCGATGAACTTTCACTCAAACTACGCCCTTATCCCTCTAGTAGAAGTGGAACTAGAATGGAAATTGAACTTGGAATTGGTTTTGAGTCCAAGTTCCCTTTTGATCCTGGTTCTAAGCCTAGAGTAGGAGTTGGACCTATATTCTTCTACTGAAAGTGGAACTGGAATGGAAATTGAACTTGGAACCATCGGTTGGTTCTGAGTCCAGGTTCCATTCTAATCCCAATTCTGAGCCCAAAGTAGGAATTAAACCTGTATCCTTTTGGAAAAAGTAGAACCAAAATGGAAATTGAACTTGGAACCATTAGTTGGTTCCAAGTCTAGAATCCATTCTGATTCCAATGTTGGTCTCGTTTTGGTTTCAAACTCCATCCCACTTGTGTTGAAAATTTTTATGTTCTTGATCCTCTCTTGGCTCTGCTTCTAGTAAGTGCCAAAATTTGACTAACTATAGAGAGTTACCTTGAAGGAGTAGGGGATGATATGAGATAATGACAATGGGATTTTCATTATGTGTTTGTCATTAAAAATTGACTTGACTTGTGATCAGTCCACCTTGTGGAGCCCACGCTTTCAGCCATTGTATGAGCCAAAAAATTAAAAACTAAGTGTTGAGCACGATGCAAGTTTCTCCTTGTAGGTAGCCGCTTGTGGGTGGCCATCTCACCCTCACCCTTTGGAACTACCAATGACCTTCGTCAACCCACTACATTGGGATCGACCCTACCACTTCCATCTGGTCGATGAAAAATCAATGAACTCCCCTGTGACTCTTAGTGGACCCAACCATGTAGACTGCCCTAGGTGGAACTTTTTCCTACATCCACCATTTCAAAAGGCCAACATCCATTGTCATTTTGTAGCTCCTCACTTGCACCCAACTAAACTATTCAAACTTCAAAGATAACATGATGTCATCCTCTAAGACAACGAACCCTACATTACAAGATGCAACCCGTGGCCCGATAATGTTGTTTCAAATGGTAGGACCTAAAACAACCAAGATAACCTTTGCTCCCACACTCCTTAGACTTGCATACCTGAATGACTAAGCCAACAATCCTAAAATCTCAAAAAATATTTAACCCACATTCTAGAATGGCTTGACCTCCTTAGTGGGCCCCACCTCATGATGAAATCCTAATGCAAGAAGAACCATGCAAGTTGTCATGCCTTGATTTTCATCCATTTGTAGCTTCCTTCAAAATGGCTGCCAGCCTAGGGAAGTCCTCACCCCTAGGTCCACATTGTCATAAATCCTTCAAACAAGAGGCTAATCATGATCTGAAAGAAATGATAGGATCCTTGAATGATGAATTACTCAATCTAATGTTTTTTTGGAGGATTTTTCTAACATTCCTCATGTGTTACACTTAAATTTGATTACTAGTCCTTCACTTGCAAGATATATGGAACTAGTTGCAAAAACTTCAAGAGCGTTCACAAAAAAAGAAAAGGGCAAGAAGACTACCAAAACACGAAGAGGGAAGGAGGACAAATACCAAATGAAGTAAAAGTTTTAGGTAGAGGAACTCAAATCAAAGGTCACCACATATTGGGAAAAGGTATCAGATACCAACCTTAGACACATTGACATTGATGAATTCAAGTAGAGGGTCATCGTCAACCCAACCATAGAGAATTCCAAGAAAATAAGGAGTGGGTTGGCCAAGGAAGCTAGTTTCCCACCTTCCCTCACAGCTTGTGAACTAGTAATGGCCTATAGAGAGG
>VDFB02252616.1:61048866-61100891 GCA_007258455.2 Sequoia sempervirens
GCTATTTATGCTTGTATGTCTCCCCTAATTTTTTGTTTCACATTGAGCACTTGGATACACCTGTGGCTATGTGGACTGCATTGTCAAACTTATTTGGGAAAACAGATGAGATTCAAGGACATTTGTTGGAGGATGAACTAATTAGTCTCAATCCATGTAATTTTGACAACATATAGGACTTCATCACCAAATTCAAGTCACTAAGAACACAATTGAAGGATTATAAAATTGAGAAATCTGATACACAATTGAAGGATTGTAAAATTGAGAAATCTAATACACAATTGATCTTAAGTGTTCTTTCAAGCTAGAACCTGAATATTCAATGTTTGTGTCTACTTTCTATGCTACCAAGAATTCCCTTGGGAGTGAGTTTAAGATGCCTTCCTTTGAATATTTTGCTATGCAACTCACTAGGGAGCAAGATAAGCTTATTCAAATGGGTACTTTGAAGTCTTCAAAATCACATGCCTTGGTTGCAAAAGATGAGAAGTCTTCAAGTGGAAAAGAAAAGAAAAAGAACAAGACTAAGAAGAACACACAATCTACATTAAATTTCATAGAAGAACATAAAGATTCATCTTCAAAAGAGAGAACATATAATAAGGAGAGGTCCTTTTGTGCATATTGCAAGAAGGAAGGACATGAAGAATATTATTGTTATAAGAAGTATATTGATGAGTTGAAAAGTCTTCTCAAAAAGAATCACATTGATTTTCCTTCTAGAATGTTTAAATCTCCTCCTCCTTCTTCAAAAGAGTCTAAAAAGGACAAAGGTCAAGCATCTACATCAGGAAATAAAGGACAAGCTCCCTGTGCTTTTCCAGGTCTAGGATCAAGGAGATGGCTTCTAAATTCATGAGCATCTCATCATATGACATCTTCATAGTCTATATTCTCTTCTTTTCAGCCTTGTAATCGTTAGGACACCAAATTTGCACCCTGTTTGCTAAGCTTTTCCAATTGCACTTACATATTTCGACCAACATTGGAATGCTTTTAGGTTGTGCGTAACCTGTTTGAAAGCAGACCTCTGAATTGTGGGTCGGCTTCCCCATTTGATGTCACCTAACTATTGAATTTCTAAGATAAGGGTAAGAGTTACATAAAATAAACCTAATGCTAGAAAGAAACTAAAGTGATACACCAAAACAATTTAGACCTGCTAATAGCCTTGCACACTCAAATTAATATTTCAAAGCTAGCTCACACAAATCCCTATCCAATGCAGTTCACATCAATAATTTATAAAGAGGCCTATAACAGTGTTCTTAAAAGGAAAAGACATATTTCACAATCAATAGAATTACTGAAGAACATAGTTTATAACCTATAAACATACATTTTTTGTCAAATGAATGCATGAATCATGGGACAAGTTGTAAGGAAAATGACTTTTCACAAAATAGACTAATCAACCATTAATGACACACCACAAAACATGAAAAGAAAAGGTAACAATGCTCCAATATATTAAATCAAAGTGCTTACTGTATATTAGGTCTATCTGAGTCACAATGCAACTTCATGAAAAATAACTCCAAGAGAGTAGCTATCCTCCTACTGAAAAAGAAAGAACTCCCAAAATGTTCAAAAATGAACATACTTAACCAACACCCACCAAAACCTCCAACACATGTGCTTCTAGAAGATTCTCCTCGGATAAAACATAAATGGCCCCAAAAGAATCTTCTAGAAGTCTCTAAAATTCCCTCTACATGGAGAAAAAACAAGCTAAGCCAATAGCCATCCCAAAAGTGTGACAAAAATATCTCCAGCTGGCCTCATTCCCACTAAAAATAGTCCAAACAGCATCACACACTTCCCACACCTTTGCAAATCATCATTGGTCCTATTTCAACATTTGACCACATTCCCCATCATGCAATATGTGTGTTTCTGAAAACACATGGCTTTTCAAGCATTAAATATAGTGATTTTGTTAAGTGATTTATAAAACATCAATTAACAAATCACTTTAAAATTAGACTCAAATCAAAAGGGGCCCACCATTTTTTTGTGTTACATTAGCATTAAAAGGCACAATAAAAGTGATTTTAAAATCACTTACATGATATTTTCAGATATGGAATAAAATGTAACATCAAATGCTATGGAAAAAGCTTTCAAAAGCTTCAAAGGCACTTTGACTATCAACTTACCACCCATATTCTACATTCTTCCCACACATGGCATAATCACATGGTTCGCAAATGCACATAGTATCAATATTACTTGGCTAATAAGGCCGACCTCCAAGACTCTTGGAAAGAATATTCCAAGTCACATGATGTTGGCAAGACAAGGCATCACTTAAGGGTCTCATGGCAATACATTGTCAATACACACTTCAACATAAGTTAAATAAGGGAAGAAATTCCTAAGGCATAAAATGCCTAAGTGATAACACATGACATAGTGAAGACTTAGCAAAGATTTTTAAGTGGGAAAGTTTATAAGGCATGAAATGCCTAAGGGGAAATACAAGTTTTGGCCCCATCACATTTCATGTGTTGATTTTAAAACAAAGGATAAAATATCCTATCGAAATGCAAAGAAGAGGGTCAAACCCTAACATAATACCCAAAATGATGAAAAAACATCATCATTTGGGCTTTGAAGAATCTGGAGGATGTCGCTCTACCGCCATGAGGGTTTGGAGAACATGGGAAAAATGATGTATTCTCATAGGTTCTCAGTCATTTTTTGACATTTATCTTCATGAAAACATCACGGGATCTCAGGTAAATGTTTTTTCTTGACATAAGCTCGCATCTTTTGACTTAGAGGCCACTTCTTGACTTACAGGTCGCGGCCATGAACATACTTTGATCAAATTTCTTCATGAACTTTTTTTTCTGTTGTTGCTTTCCTCTTTTGGTAGCCGCCATGAAAGCTGAAAAGCTTGTATGAAGCTCACTGTGCGACAAAAATCTTGCCAAAATGCGGAGATTGTGTGAGCAAGCTTCAGGTAAACATTCAATAGGCTCCATTTTTTAAAATTTGAGCAATAAAGACCTCGTTCTTTGTTTCCTCCTTGAGAATAAAGGGTGGAAGCTTGTTTCCTTTTTATTGTTTAAAAAAGACACTCCATTTTATTTACCAGTTGTTTCATGAAAAAATACACCCTTTGGCTGTGACCATGGAAAGAATAAATGGTTTTTTCCTTCAAAACTTCAACTTTTTGCAATGTGTAAAAATAACCCAACTAGGTTCCTTGTTCTATAGACAAAAGGCCATTTCTCAGCCACGACCTGTAACATAGTGAGATTTGGCACCATGCTTCTAATTTTCTCTTAACAAGTTTTCAAATTCCTTTGAAAGATTTTGTGTTTGATTTTTCTTGAACCCCAAGTGGGTTATTGACTTGGTGCAGAGAAGCATGCCTTTGGTCGTGCCCAGTAAGGAAAAAAAAAGGGATTTATCACATTGTTGTATTTATATTTCAACCCATAAGATTTCCTTTCCATTTTTCATTGTATTTGCAGATTTTGATAGAGCCTAGCTGGGTTATTCTGATTTCATGAAAAAACTCAAAAATTTCTAGTATAAATTGCAAATGGTTTTGTAAGTGCACTTTATATTTTGAACTCTGTAACAATGTTGTTTTAGACCTGAACCCCCAGGTGGGTTTTCCAGATTTTGCAAAACAAAGGTCATTTTGACCATAGCCTATCAAACACACCTAAATATCTTTCCATTATTTAGCTCTTGTAGCATTTTATCATACTATCATTTTCCTTCACAGATTTGCAGCAAACCTAGGTGGGTTTTCCATGTTTTCTTTAACAGGTTCAGACTTGTTACAAAATGCAGATGATTTAGTAAATTCCTTCACCTTTCTGTTGTCTAGACATCTGGGTACATGGTATCCTCATTTGCTTGGCCTCAGTAATGGAGTATGGAATAAGGTCTTTTTGAGCTTAGGAAGTGGAACATTGTGAAACTTGCATCAAATTTTTTAATAGTGCCTTGAAATTGCTACATGTTGGACCATATTTCATACAAGTTCCTTGGCTTTACTCGAAACTGTATCCAATGATTTCAAAAACTTTGCATAACCTCTTCTAAAAAAGCTATTTTTTGATTCTTGAACATGAATTAGGAGGGCTTCAGAAAATTTAATGAGCAACTAGAGTCTTCATTACTGTAGAATGTTCTCCTTTATAATCTTTGCATTTGCCTTTTCAGTTTGTTGATATTCATTTAGCTGGCTCTCAAGTTCAAAAATTATGCTGAAAAGTTGTTCATTTTGCTTATGTAGATGAAGTAATGCATTACCAATGCTTCCATGTTCTTACTCCACCTCAGATACTTACATGTCTCACCATCTTCCTGTGTAGTTTAAAGCTTTTGAAAGGGCTTCAAAATTCTATTGAATTGATCCTCCGATAAACTCCAAGGTTATTGTTCTTAGGCTTACACATTTCATGTCACTGTCTCAGATACAATGCTGATTATAAACTGCCTTATTTCCTTCATTCATTGCTGTAAGTTATTGCCCAACATTGATCCTGCCAATGTATATGATTGTCCAATTGGAAATGATCACATCATATGAGGGTTTCATTCCTGTCATAAACTTCTACAATGGCATATTCATAGTATGAACATATTTGTGTCAACTAGAGTTGATGTTTCTTGAATGTCTTTGCCTTTTTGTGCTTTTCCTTCAAACATCATGGATAGAATGTGACATGGCCACTTGTTTGCCTCATTCATTATTGTTGTCCCTACCTTCATGGTTGTCTTGTAGCATCCCCTTATGAACACTGCTGTTTATGATTCACTTGTACCATGACATTGATTCAACCATTGTTCTTTTCTCTATTATGTATAACAAATTCACAGTCTCCTCATTCTAACCTTATTTGACAGCCACCTATCACATATGTGGGCTACCTAACAGCTCACTTTCCTATGTGATGAGTGACTACCCAATAGGGTTGTGGTGAGAGGGGCTTGACGACAACCTGAAATTCTTCCTCATTGTTTAAAAGATGCATAATTGAACTTGATGCATCCATGAAGACACTTGATGCATAATTGAACTTGATGCATCTTCAAAATAACTTCCTTTTATAAAATGGATCAAGGGTCCACTTAAGAAGATTGAAAGACATATCAGCACAGTATGTTGCATCTTTTGAATCTGATAATGAAAGTTGATCAACTGGTATGATTCCTTATTGATTTAATGCATTGATAAGAGATAAATCTTTGATCAAGTTGCTCAATTTCCTTTTCTTTCAAAGCACGCTAATCTCTACCCTTGTGGGAGCCACATTTACCCCACATGTTGCATTTGATCTGATAATGAAACAATAATCAGACTTGTCCTAAATCTACACATGAAGCAAACAGTTAGAAAATAAATGTATTCATTGGATGCTCTTTTGTTTAATGCATTTATGGATCAGTTTATACATGCATAGCTAGGTGTGTATGCAATGATTGAATCATTCATTTCTTAGAGCCTTGCTCTAACACCATGTTTTCTTTAGATGCAGGGTGAGGAGTGCTACGGAGCTGGGGGGACACAAGTGGTTCAGGGTAGCAGCAACATGACAACGGGCGACTTGTAACCAGTCATTCAGAGGAAATGACTAGTTCCATTCTTATATGCACACTTATTTTGTTTCATTCTAATTATTTATGTATAAGTTGTTTCATATTTTCATTTGAATAAGAGAGCTATTCCCTTGGCTTGTGAGGGACATATACCTTAATGATTATCAATAAAAGAAATTACATTTGAATACATGATTCTCTTTCTCATTTGTTGTAATACAACATCGAAATGAAAAAATGTAATCTACTTCATTTGACGATCACTCTTTCATGCATATTGAAACTAGCAGTTTAACAGTTTGTCTTTTAAATGTTTAAACAACTTGAAAAGAGCAAACACTAAGTTACCTAATTTCAGCTAAAAGCTGAAAATCAGGTAACAGTAATATGTTTCCTATCTTGATGGGAAACAATACATACATGAGTGTAATTGGGAAGGGATCTATTAGTTTTGGGGACAAAATTTTTCAAGATGTCTTGTGCGTTCCTCATTTGATGAACAATCTTCTTTCCATATATCAAATTATACATGGTGGAGATGGAAGGAATATGGAGTTCACACCTGATTCAATCATCATTTAAGACTTGGAGACTAGAGATATCATTGCTACTAGGGTGGTTGATCATTCATCTTGGTTGTATACCTTTGCATATTTTTCTTCTAATGGTGACATTTTTCCTTCGATTGTTGATCTTATGAACCATGATCCAGAGGAGACCTCTGGCTTCTTGAACTTGGGATTTCTCACATCAAATCCAGTTCTTGATCCATGCATTCTATCTCCTCCACCTAATGTTGTAGTTGATGATGCTTGTGATACCACAGTTTGGGTTCCTTGTGATTCAGTGCAACAAGACATATATAGTCTTTTCAATTTGGCTACTTTGGATGACTTCCTAACAGGTATTTCAGAATTGTTTGTGGAGTCTCATCTTGCAGATTTGGAGGACACCATTGATAACATTCATCTTCTCTTTGATGAAGATGCTCCTTCTTTAGTTGTTGTGAGGGAACACCTTGACCCTCTTGTTCATTCTCTACATGATCATTCTTTATAGTTTGGTATGAGTGTGGATAATTTTGGACAACATTTGGAGGAGGCTTCTTTGTCTTTAGAGGGGATATCTTTGTCTTTGGATCATGTTCTACATTCATCTCTACTAGATGTTGAATTTTCCTCTTCAGCACTATGGCCTAGAATGCTTATTTGGAGTGTGTCATATTTTGGCATCAACATGGAGACACTTGAGCATGCCTCAGAGACATTATCATACATCATTCATATTCTTGACATCCTTCATACATCCATGGTTTTGTTTCTTCCTAAGGGGAGGAATTTTTTTCAGTAATATTGGATCATCTTTAGCATTCAATGTCGAGCTTCTACGATTCTTGTAGGAGACACAACATTAAGGGGGGGAGCTTCCTTGTCTCTTCTACTTCTCTCTTATGGGGGTCTTTTCCTCACATGTGGTTTTCGCCTTCTCATTCATCATTGAGAGAATTTCTATTTTTGTATCTTTCATCTCTCTTTTGGGGAGGAGTTCTATCCCACAGGGTTTTCTCCTTTTCTCCATTTGTGAGAGATTTCATTTGCATATGTACATGGGTACCTAACATGGCCTAGTAGTTGGGACCCATCTTTGCATATTTGTGTCATTTGTATAATAATCTAATACTCCCTAATTTGCACTTAAGGGGGGGTGTTGGTGTAAATAAAGTCTTGTACCAAGTTAATTCATTACTAGGGGACTTATTTACACATGTTAAGTTTACTTAGGTCATAGGAAAGAATATTTCTAGGTGTTAGTTGTCATTAGTTGTTATCTTATCTTTTGAAAACTACTTCATGTGAACCTAGGTAAGTGTGATTAGTTGTCTCATGTTATATGATTAAGACACTTTTCATAATCTTATGACATTTTTCATCTCACCTTGGCTATATAACCAAGGGTATCTCATTGTACACAATCAACAATCATATCATTGAATCATATTGATAAGAATATAGTTTATTATTGTCATATTCATTATCTTTTTGTGCTTTCAATTTGGTCTCAAGATCTTAGTAGCCATAGCAAATTCTAACATGGGAAAATTCAATGGACAAGAGGAAAGACAGGAAGACTTAGATTGACAGCACGTTCACCCCAAAATAGGGAAAATTTTCCTAATATGTGAAAACGGGAAAAATTAACAGATGATAACTGACAGGATAACTCGAACTAAAAACAGGATCACCCCAGTGGATAGCAAGTTTTCCCAAAGAGATGGAAAATTCACCTGTTCTTGAGAAAATGAGTGAATTTGATGGATGACGACTGACAAACTTTCCTAAAGGCTGGACATACTCACTTATTCCAGAGAACGGGTGAAAATGGGGTTGCCTAAAAAGTGACCCATAGGAAAATTCACCTCTGACAAAGATGAATTCACCCAAACGAATGACCTAGGCTAGACTCATACACAGAAACACCCTTTTGCAAAGAAAAATCGTCTGTCTATAGTACAAATTCACCTCTATAAGGGGGAAATTTTCCTCTGTAGGCAAGGGCTAACTGTGGAAAAGGACAAAAAGCATAGAAAACAACAAACAAAAGGTTGGACTGACTTAATTGAAAATAAAAGCACTAGTATCGTACAATGACGACACACTAGGTAGCACAATCCTAAAATTAGTGATAAGGGTTTACAAACTTGATGTAGGCCCACCACCTTCAATGGAAAACCCAAGGTTAATACTCCATGATACCGTAGTGGTTCTTTGGATCACCTTTTCTCACGAAGGTGGATAGTTAGTGTTCCAGTGGAACAGGGTCATCAACAAATGCCACGGGCTCACCTTCACACTCTCTCTTGAGGACTATCATAATCCACCATGAGGATTTCTATCTCAACCTAATAGAGTACGTGGTGAGTAACTTCAGGGTATGGTGTGCATCCCCTGCATTACACCAAGTCACATATAAAACATGGGTCTCTATCTAGGCTGAACAAGGCTATCTCATGAGTCCTTGATATACGCATGGTACGTGGGGAACAACCATGAACACCAGCCTATCAAAAGTATGAGTCAAGAGCCCCAACAAGGTATTGGAAACTTGGACCAACTCTACACGTCTTATCTAGGTATCACCCTAGCTTTGATACTTCGTAAACATGACGTGACTAGATTAAGGTACAACTTTAGCTTTCCCCCTTTATATACCCTGTTGATAACATGTGGTTGGTATCATCCCTCAGGTGATGAAATCCTAGGTAGGTCCCACTAAGGGAAGAAGATACTATCTATGTTTTCGGTTGGTCCCTAGGCTCGCACGTAGTGCAAGGGGAGAGCTTAGATGCATTAACACCTCCTAGGTAGACTAGACTAGACTAGAGTAAACTAAAATTTCTCATCACCCAAGATCACCGAAAGGTGCAAGGGGATTAGATACATCAACAGTTCACTCGCAAGCACAACAACCAAGCTAATTGACCCTTTAATTAAAGCTATGCATGCCTAGCTAGTATGAAAAACAACAAACTAACTAACTAAAAGGTCTTCAACCAATCATCCTACAAAAAATGTGTCAGTAATTTAACACCATCAGTCTTGGATGAATGAAGACAAGATGCACAAATCATTAGTAAAAAACTAGACACACTCACAAATAGATGAGTTAGCAAATCAGTATGTAAAACCGAAATGAAACTGGTGAATTTTCCTCACATAGAGGCAAATTCACTTTTGCCTCACATAGACGGTGAATTCAATTTTTCCTTTGTGACTTAAGCACCCTCACCTATTTTCTAGAGACCCTTGCAAATTCACCCTTGATGTGAGAAAATTTTCCCCTGATGTCAAATTCGCCCCTTTTCAACAAAAGGGAAAATTTGCTAGATGCAAATTAGCCTCTATGACTAGGAAATTCACCCCTAACTTCAATTTCACCTATTTTTGACTACAAATTCACCTCTATAAGGTGCAAATTAGCCCATCAGGGTAGATTCACCTTTGTAAGGCACAAATTCGCTTATCAAGGCGGATTCGTCCTTGTGTGTAAACCTGAACCTACAAAACTCAAACAATAGCAAACATAAAATGATAGACCCGTGATGTGGGTCCCACCGGGCATGCCAAAAAAGTGTGTAGGTGAAATCTCCTAGTCTAAATGTAAAAAAAAATGAATACAAACAAAGAAAATACACAAACAACACCTCAACAATTAGTCTAGTTGTACTTGAACAAAATGAAATATAAAATGAAGTATGTTACCTTGCCCAAGTTGATGAGTTGGTTGGCCCTATTGATTGGTTCAATTGTGTGCTCCTTTGGATGGAAAATAGCATGCAACTTAGCTCTAAATGATTGTGAGTGGATGAGGAATGCAACAATGCAAATGGGTATTTGGATAGATACAAGATATGAGCTCAAAGATGTAGCAATGGTGGATGCTTGTTGGAGTGCTTGAAGGCTTGGATGCTAGAAAGTTGAATGAATCCAAATGACGTCAGAATCCTCTAATCTTAGGGGAAATGACTCTAAGAAATGGAGGGCTGAGATGATGCCAGCATGAACAAGATTAAGGGCTAGGGTGAGTTGAAAACTCACAAGCCCTCACATCTTGCCATGTATCCAATGAGGTGTCAAGGGGAAGGTAAGATGGAGGTACTTTAAGATACCTTGGGATTGGGACAAGATCTCCTCACAAAGAAGGTCTTTGTCCCCATGTGGGAGATGTGACACATGAGGAATTAAAAATTCCTCAAATATCCTCATGGGGAAGAGGAGAGGAATTAAAAATTCTTAAAAGACCTTGGAAGAATAAATGTGAATTTTAAATTCATGTGGGGGAATGGGTTGCCTTCTCCAAAAGGAGAAAGAAATTAATGAAGGTTGACTTGGGGGTATGCCATAAATGGCATAAGGATTGGGTTGACCTAATCAAGCAATTAAAGTTGTGCAAACAAGGGATTAAGCTAATAAATGAAGGATTAAGGCAAGTGGAGAGTTATGGAGGATGTGACACTAATCCTGATTAGGGGTGTACACATCTTAATCATGGATTGATTAAATTAAATCCATATTAAAGGGGTATTATGGAGGATGGGACAAGGAGAAAGAAAAAGGTGAATTTAAAAATTAATTTAAATTCATAAAGCCAAGTGACTAAATTAAATAAATTAAGGTATTTATTTAATTTAGAGAAGAAAGGGAATACAAGATAAAGTATTTAATTATTTAATTAAATAACTTAGGAACATTAGAAAAAGAGGAAATATTAATTAAATGAATTATTTAATTAACGTTGATGAAGGGATGCAGGATAGATGAATAAAGGGGGTGAATTTTGACCATATGGGGGTAGCCAAATTCGGATGTCTATAGATGGAAATATAATTACTAGTATATATGAAAATAATTAGTCAAGTAAAGTGATAGGGTTTAGTATGTATAGATCTGGTTATATCAATTTTGCACAAGGTTTATAGCACTCATCTAGGAGGTAGGGTTTGATATGTAATACTCTAAGTTACAAAATTCTGTAAAGGGGATGCAGATATAATGTGAATTCTCATGATAGCTGGTTATTTCTCACTTTTTGTAAGCCCTTAATTCAGTCTAGTCAACATATGTAATTACCTATATTATATTAATATAATTACAGGCTTATCACCTTTTGCTCAAAGATAAAAGAAAATAAAAGGCCATCAGGTGGCCATTGCAGTGCCAGCAAAGGGCGGATGGTCCTTTTCATTTGATTTTCTCCCCCATACATCAATGGGGTCTAGAGTGATTTCAAATGGAGCCCGACTGTTGTCTTCTTTTTCTTTATCTTTATCTTCACAGTGAGGTGAAATTGCCAAATCCAACCATGGGACCCATCTAGAAGTATCAAGCCAAATAGAACTACCACTAGGAGCATCACTAGTATGCCACCTAGAAGCACCACCGCCACCCCTACCACCCCTCTAAAAGGCCACCCCAGGCCAGCACGTGAAGGAGAAGAAGGCGATTGTCAATGAGGGCAAGCATCATGATGAGGAGGAGCATAAGAGCGAGGGGGAGAATCCCTGGTAGATCCACTTCATTGCTAGCCTCATGAAGGCGACCAACCTCAAGAAGAAGTGGGGGAGGGAGGTATATGTGCAACAGTACAAGGGGAATTAATTTAGTGGTCCAGGAGCTCCTAAAGGTGAGAAAATTCAAGTGCAACTTTGCTAGCTTGCACTTGAATTTACAAAATAATATTAGAGAAAATAATCACTTTAGAATATAGAGAAACTAATTTATCAATTTCTAGTTGTGAGAAAATATGCAGAAATTTCATCTTTCCAAATACTAAAAAGGATTTCCACCCTAAAAGTGTGCCAAATCTAGGTATACTTAGTGGGGAGCTTGAGAGAGTCGCCTAGTAAAACCATATGCTAGGAGAAGGGCTCTAACCTGAATGGCCAAAAGTAGTTATGAATCCAATTCCACAACTACTGAGGCCTTGTACAAAACAAGAAAATGTAATAAAATGACTCAACTTGCCCACAAAAAGAGCAATGAGTGTCCTGGGCTCCCAAGTGAGCAAGATAAGACCCCAATGGTAAGCCTTGGAAAAGACTACACCAAGAAAAGTGGGTGATTTTTGGCTCAACATTTGTAGACCACATGGAAAAAAATATTTTACACTAAACATACACTAAAGACTAGAGGTGCCATCTCTAGTTCAGATTGTCAATCAGAGGAAAATGAGGCAAAATCTATTGATAACCAAGCCAAGGCTTGTAATTTCTGAAAGAGGTGTCTGGGTACCACTTCTAGTCCTTCCACCAGGGCTTGGTGGCATGATTACCCACCTTATAAAGCATATCAGCTAGAATGGCATTCACCAGGTTGCGATAGGTTTCACGGTCATGGTTTTGAAAACCATATTGAGCACGGAAAGCTTCCCAAGGAAAAATGCATATTATGGGTCTATGAAATAAGTTTTGAAGGGTCTGGATACCCTTCTTATGAAACCTTAGGCCTTAAGGTAGGGAAGCTTAGCTAATGGCCAACTTGCATTGAAAAAAAGAGGTGACCACAAAAAATTCTATTGACTGAGTGAGAGCCCATCTCAAAATATAGACCCAAACCAATGGAGCCAGGGCTTGATAGCCTCCCAAGCCCACTAAATTCTCTTGGCCATGAAAGTTCCCACAATCTATACTAGTTCCCTCATAACCAAAAGGGTTGGCAAGCTAATTCCCTTCCAATAAGGTTTTTGCACAAGATATTTAGACTAAATACAATGCTTGAGGAGGATTTTCTAGGCCTCATTTCCAATAAGATCTCTGATAATCCATTTGACACAAAGAGAAATCCCTTGTCGCTGAGTGGAGAGAAGGCCAAGACCACTAGAGTCTCTAGGCGAGTAGCGAAACTCCTAGGAAATGTAGTGAAAACCTTAGTGAGTCTCACAAGAGGCCTAGAGAAAATCACAAAAAAAATTCTAGCATAGCATATGAGGCCTTGGAAAGGGCCCAACATGATGAATGATATACATGAGTCACTACTAAAACCTATGAGAAAATCTAGAATTTTCCAGCAAGAGAGAGTGCATTGGTAATCCAAAAAGAAAGTTTATGTTCAATCTAGGAAAGAACCGCTTGCTAGAGATCAATGGAGGAAGCTTGAAAGGTGAAAGGAATACCAAAAAATTGAAATATTTTGCTAGGAGCAATCCACTTCCAGCCATAATACTAAATCCAATGGGAACTGTGAAGAATGGACTATATCTAACATAAATTTTTGTGTCATTGGATGGTAGAACTAGAGGCCAAATAGAAGGTCTCAAGGCAATCAAGAGCAACTTTGATATTATTTTCCTCTTCTAACAAGGTAAGAAAAGAACCATTGGTAAAGTGGTCATTGACTAGCTAGGTTGGTGAGTTAGGAAAAGATATTTCATGAACCCGCCCCTAAGAGGTAGCATGAGCTTATAGATACCCAAACCCCTTAGTAGCAAGCACATAAAGTGAGGGAACAAATGAGCAGCCTTGACGAATGGAAATGAACAAACCAAAGGAAGGGAACTAGAAGCCATTAATAGTGATGCAAGCAGAGGCATCAAAAAACAAAATTTGCACATCTTGTATGAATTGAGGACCAAATCCTACCATGGCTAGCATAACAAGTATGAAAGGCCATTCAATGTGATCATAAGCTTTAGTGAAATCAATTTTAAGAAATATTGCTTTTTGATTTGAGCATCGCTCCCATTCCATGCCTTCCCAAATAGCAATAATGTTGTCTAAGATGAATTTAGATTTAATAAATCCAGTTTGCTTCAGGCACACAATTTGAGGTAGAAGATGGTGGATTTTCAAGGTAAAGGCTTTGACAATAATTTTATGAGACATTGAGAAACGTGATGGGTCGCCAATTATAGATATCCTCAGGATCACCAACTTTAGGTATGAATTTTATATTTCCTTTGTTAATAAGATTTCCTAAAGTTTCAGAATGAAAAGCTTCAAACTAAACCTTATTCAAATATTTCCCATCACATTCCTAAAGGGCCTTATAGAATTCACATGGGAACCTATTAATTCCTAAGGCCTTATCATCGGCTATAGTGCTAACAACTTCTTTGAGATATTCAATTGTGAGTAATTGCTCATAGAAGGCTTTCTAAGTTGAGGAGAGCCTATTTGGCACAATAGTAAGACAATCCTGAAGTGCTTGATGCCACTTAGGAGTGTACTCTTAAGCTATGAACACTTGCTCATATTGCCTAACAAATTCCTGGAGAATGTCAAGTAGTTTGAAAAGCACAATGTTACCTTCTTTGTTCAGTTTGATACAAAGAGATGAATGCCTAGCTCAAAGAGATATGAGAAAATATTTTGATGCACGATCCCCAATTTTAAGCTAGTGAAATCTAGCCTTGATTTATGCCCCTCTAGCAGCATAATTACCAACAACTTTTTTTTTATGCCTTAATTCTATAACCCTGATTTGCAGAGAAGGGGAAAAGGGGTTAGCTACCAAGGCCTCGGTGGCCACATGGAGGTTATATGTTGTCGCATCATAAGACCATTTGCTAAAGATGGCCAACTGGTGTGCATAAATGTAGAGAAACCTCATGGTGTAGGTGACAACATCATTCCACCACATAATCCCACCTATATTGTGAGGTGGATTACACTCCAAATTCTAAATAGTGATGATGTGGACCAGTGTTTGCTGATAACTCAACAAGGAAGTGTTAAAAAAAACTAGGTCCTACTTGCATAGGGCTACCTTAATTCCCATTCAATGCAAAATATAATGGGAAAGTGGTCTGACAATGTCACATCCACTAACATCCTTATTGGAAGTGGTGAAGAGATGGAGAAAGAGAAAATGATTTAGTCGAGATATTATAGCATGATCAAGTTATTTAAATATCCTATCAGACCCAGCTCAATAATTGCACCAAGTGTGCCAGAGAGAATGAGAGTGGTGGAAGCCAATATTTGGGTTGAAAAGACCCAATTTATTATGCATGTAGTACCATGCCTCTCTTTCACCAACTTCCCATCGAAATGGAAAAGTACCATTCTTTTTTATACACCACCTCAACCATATTGAAATCTCCATGAAGCAGCCAAGTAGGAACTGTAAATGAGTTAGCTATCCATCACTAAAGAATATATCTTTCAACAACACATTCGAAGCATAAAAATTAATAATCCCAAAGGAATGATTATCAATGTTCAGAAAAATCCAAACGAGCTGATGTGTGGGGTCAAACCCATAATCAACCACATAATTGTGCCACTGTGGGGACAAAAGGATAAGTTCTTTGTCACGTCTAACCTCATGATCAGTACAAAATATTTTATTGGCTGGCCAAATAGAACGACAAGCTAGAGAGAGAAAAAACCAGCAACTTTCACTTCTTGAAGACACATAACATCAATACCAACATATTTCTGAAGAGTATCCCTGACATAATACTTCATAGAGAGGTCTTTTAGACCTTAAACATTCTAGGAAAGGAAATTCATGATAGGAACTCCACCATTTCATCAAAGTTTGGCCCTTCCAGAGAGGAAAAGCAATTCCATAAAAATTTTGTCAGACTAACCCAATTTGAATGGTAGGCGACAAATGCCTTCATTTCTCATGTACATATTCTCCTTCTTTCAAAAGTCGAGAAGGACTTCGAGACCTCCTATGAACTCCTGACACAAGAGGAGACTCAGTCGATTGTGCTATCATAACTGAGGCAGGCTGGGGTGTAGCCATAGGCCTTGTCCATACTGAAGTGCTATTAGAGCCCATTTGGGCTTCCTTCCCCTTCATAGAAGGGTTTGAAACTTCCTTTACTAGCTTGGGGGCTTTGGAAACTAACCAGAGCTATTAGACTTGTTTTTTTGGTTGGTAACCTTGTCCATTTTTCCTTTGGTTTCACGATGACACCTTCCACTTGACAAGGCTTGTCAGTTTCTCGTGGTGGAGAAGGAGTATGGGGAATTGTTAGAGGGAAATTCTTAATCTTGTGGCCAGTGTACTAACAATGATAACAAGTACTCAACAAATAAAAATATGTGACCTTTTGGGTATGCTGAAAAGAGCTAATTTGAATATTAATGGACTCTTTCAAATCTTGTGAAAGGTCCACTTTGACAAAAACTCACTTTTGAGGGTGAGCTTGAAAGAACCTATTTGGTTCAACACGAATAACCCTCCCCAGAGAGGAAGCAATATGCTATAAAAATACAAAAAAGTCAAGGGAAAGCCAAGAAACTCAATCCAGGCTAGAACCCACAACTTGGTGTCATCTGCGACAATGAAGTCTCAATTCCATGACTAGAAAACCAACAAAGAGGACCAGACATACCAAGGACCATGGTTCAATATTTCCTGAATATGACTGACCTCTGCAAAGCAAAAAGAAAAGAATTTAGTCAAATTTTGGACCATATCAAGGTGGACCCCATGAGGGACCTAGGCCTTTTGAACCCATTCTTTAAGCACACTTTCAGGGGGAGTCCTCTCAACAAAATAACCAACAAGAGTATGTTGCGCTAAACTTTGACATGCAAAATCAAAATTTGGCATGGGTAGCACCACATCAGCCAAGGAATCAAAAGACTTACCTCATGGAACACTTTTGAAACAAATTTTTGGGGATGCTTGTTCAAAGGAGGATCCATTGAGCTTAGTTGTCGAACCACCAACAATAGTAAGAACTGTTGGGTTAGAGCCAGTTGTAGGCATAATAAACCATAAAAACTATAGTAAATGCGGTCGTACACATAGGGTAAATGAAAAATCTTGCACCTAAGATGCGGTATGACGCAAGAGGGACCAAGGATGATGGCAAAGATAAGAAATCCTAGCCATAACTATTTGTTTTATTTATTAATAATTTAAAAAGTATATTATGTATAATTATTAATTTATAAAATAGTTATCAATATATATATATATAATAGTTATCAATAATATATATATGTTATTAACAATATATATAATCTACTTATTATAAAATTATATATATTAATATTATAGTTATTAATGATAAAATCATAATATAATATGATAAATTTAATCATATTATTAGTTATGTTATAAAATTTTATTATACAATAAATTTATATAATATTACTTACAAACTTAATATATATTTATAATAATTATAATATAATAATTTTATAATATTATAATATATTAATTAATATATTATAAAATATATTAATTTTATAATATTATAATATATTAATTAATATATTATAAGATATATTAATTTTATATATAATATTATATAAATTATTATATTAATAATAGTATTATATTATAATTATTATTTGATAATAGTAACTAAGTTATTTATTTTAATATTACTAGGTTATTATAATATATTAATATTATATATAAATATATTATCATATATTATAATAGTTATATATTATTACATATAGTATAATATTATACACTATTATCAATTATTATGCTAAGAGGCCTAACCCTACAATGGAAGCACACCTATAACACCCTAATCAAAAATTAAAAATGGAAAAATTAATTAAAAACCAAAAATAAATAACTATGCAAAATAGAAAAATAAAAAAACCAAAAATCTAAGTTTTAAATAATTTCTATATTAACTACAAGTATTTGCAAGTTATAATATATATTGTATCTTTTCAACTATGCCAAAAATCTTAAAGTAGACATAAGTGTTAAGTTTCTAAAATGAATTAAAAAAATCATTTTTCTTTTAATAAAGACATTAGTTCATAAATCTTTGATTTTATTGCAACAATAAAGTCATATATTCCATTGTCATCTTCATCATTGAACTTTTTTTTTTTTGAATAAAAAAATATGCCTCAAAAATATTAATATTAAAATATATAAGCTAGTTATATATCTAATATTATTAACAACTTTCCAATTTTTAACTTTCATGGCTTTATCTTATGACACTTTTGATTCATTCTCATGAATATGTTAAAACAAATTCTTATAATTTTAGAAACTCGGACATGAGAAGCCTCTCACAATGCTTTAATGGTTTTGGTAAAATCATTTACTACTATTCATTATTATGAACAACCAATATCATTTTGCATTCCTTTTTTAATACATTGAACCATCGATTTAACACTTTAACTTGGTCCTCTTCACATAAAAAAACCTTTGACATAACAAATAACACATATACAAATTTAATATTATTTAAACATTTTCAAATATTATTGTTTAATATTATTTAAACAATATACCAACTTTTTATTTGTAATATTTAATTATAATTTATAAAATATAAACATTTATTAAACCCCTTTTAATAAAAAACTATTTTTTGTGGGGGGCAAATGTGAGTGGTATATCTTTAATCCTCTCTAAATAGCTTTCATTAGAATTCACGTGCTCTTGTTTTTTTAAGTTTGTATTATTAAAGAGTTACAAAGTCCACCAAAATAATGAAACACTAATGGATATAATTTTCTTGCTTTTATCAATAATTGATTTGAATTTTAGTCGTCTCAAATTTGAAACACTGATTGATATAATTTTCTTGCTTTCATTAGTATTCACGTCATATTGTTTTTTCAGTTTACATTATTGAAGAAATAATTAAAAAACAAAATCATTAACATAGTGACGACTTTAGCTAAATCCACCAAAATAACAAACAATAATTGATATAATTTTCTTGCTTGCATCAATAACTGATTTGAAAATGCGAACAAGATAAAAGTGTCAATATCAATTGGCAGGATGTGTGATATAATTGAATTGCTAGAGGTTAATAATGGGTGTTTTTTCTGATATATGAGTGCCATTTCCACTGCTGTCGCTACGATAATTTATTTTGTCATTTTCTCGACCACTACGATGGTTGCAAGTTTGCGAAGTAGCCAGGTGTTTTGTCGCATATCCTCGAAGTGATTTGTGCACTGAAAAGAATTTCAACAGGGAACATATTTTTTGTAGGTTGGCAAAAGAAAAATATTGAACAGCGCAAAACCAATTTGGCTGGTGGAATATACTACCATCTATACGTCAAGAGCAACGACAAATATACATTGGAAAAGATCCTAAGCATTTGAACTAATAAGAGAGGATCGGTACATTACATTAAATAGTATTAGCAGTCGAATATACAATGTTGTGAAGTTATGGAACGGATGAAGACCCTTTTGGTAGTATGCATTAGTCCAAAGAGGGTCGTTCAATGCATTAGTCCACTAGCTGAAACAGAACCATGTCCACGTGATCGTCCATCTCCTCATTGCTGCAATGTGCGGCATAATAGAAGCTCTTGCTCACATTCAGACACAAGCGTTTAACCACACTCGGAACTCCTCTATTCCCCTCATGTACCGCCAAAACCAGTTCCCTCATCACTTCATCGGCTCTGTGTTTTAGATGTTTGAACTTGTCTTCTCCCGCAGTAACTGACGGATGACGGTCACATAAACGCTTCTGCTGAAAAGAAATGTCCTCATAAGTGCCCAAAAACGTATACGATGAATCGCAGTATGGGATGGGAGTAAGTACTTACCTTGTAGTTTGTGGCTGCCCGGAGAAGAGAACAAACCCTGTTTGTCAGCTTCATGGTACGAGTGAAGTCAGGTTGGCAGATCGAATCGCAGGAGATCACTTCTCCGCCCAAGAATGATGCTGACAGCACGATTACCTCAGCTTCTGGACCGACGTTTGCTTCATCTTCTTCTCCCGTGTGCGTGCTGTCGTATCTTTCCGCCTCTTTCGCCAGCCACGACTGCCACTGCAATGCAATGCGATTTGCTTAGAAATGGTTTGTTTAAAGATATCAAGTTTCCACAATCTATCATACCGTTGAGTATAATATTTGGATTTAATTATGTCTTGTTTTTTATCAACATTTCGAATCACATTACGTGATCCATCATCTTTATTTAATTCACTTTGTGATCTTTCAGCTTGCTTTCTTTCTGATACTAGAAACATTGATAAAAAACAACGACACAACTAAATGATTTGTTTAATTAAAAAATGTGGGGAAAATGATCGGTTTTGTATGTAGTTACAGCGTTTCTTAGATCGCCACTGATGTCCCGACCCTGCGCAATGCCGCCATCCACAGACAGCAATTTAATCATCCGAAACATACACGTGAGGACACGTGTTGCAGACTCTGGAATATCTTCTTGCATTGCTGTAAGATCCCCTCTGCACAACTCCAAAATTTCAGTTAACGGCAAAGACGACGATGAAAAATTACTATAAAAGTTATTGAATGACGCTGAAAGATGTCGGAGAATCGTATGTTAAAATAAGGAATTTGTAAAAATCGTAGTCGACTTCAAAACATGTCGAACGCAAATGCACGGGACAGATGTTGAAAAAAATCTCATTAAGTAGTGAGAAAAAACTGGCATGTGAAAATCTGGACACGTGTGATTCTGTGACGGAGACAAAAGGTTAAGGATTCCTGTGAGCTGTATGCAAATACATCTTTGCACACTTTCGATAATTATTTGTGATTCTGTCTCCCATTGAAGGTTGTGGACACAAATCCATGCGGCAACGATCTTCTCAGTCGACCATGGTGGTCCGTAAAAAAAAGTATTTGCATATTAAAGCCAAGCTTTATTATCTTTATCGCCAAGCGTAAAAACAATGTACGAGTATCGGATGACAAGACTAGGGTTAACAAAAAAGAAATGATAGAGGGTTGATTCCCATATAGAATTTTTATCCTTGGGTACGAAGAATATTGTGACAAGTTTATTGGTACGAGGCTGTCAGAAATAGAAAATGAAAAGCAAATCAAATATTTACATCTTTTATATAGGCCAGAATCAATTAAATTGGCTGTATTGATAATTGAAGCGACAAGATGTAACAATTATCATGACTGTCTCAGATTTTTCATTTATCTTATCGTTGATTCGAAGTCAAGTTTAAAAATATCTCATGAATTATGAAAATTAAATATCTATTATTACAATCAATTAAGAGTATTATAATTAAAACTGTTGATTTTGAAAATCTTAATAAATCTTTTACCTCGCAAACGCGTCCAAAAACTGGCGTTTATTATTTGGGGATGAATGCCACCGTGAGAAAAGGTTCCTCACCGCAGTCATAAGTACGGAAGAGTGTGCCCATGCAAGCCTGGAAGCGGCCATATCCGGTTCAAATAGAGCTACTGCAGGTAAGAAATATGATCTTATAATTGAATCCTGCACTAACCCCAGCTCTTCAAATCGGTATTCTCTGGACCATCTACAGTAACGAAAAAAAAAGAGAGGACAGAGATGTCAATCAGTTATTTTGTTTTACTCCACGTGCACCCCTAAAACTTTAGTCTTATTCACACTCACAAAATTCCTGATAAAGTACAGGAGTAAAGCCTTACCGAATTATTCCATCGAGTTCTTTCCTGTGGATGGATTGACACAAATTGAAGTCTGCCCTGGCCAAGTCGATGTACGTTTTGTTGTTCACAAACGGCATTCTGTAATATCCGAACAGAAATCATAAACCACAGACAAATCCTAACTGACGTGGCTTTGTCAATATTACTGATACGAGGTTTGTTAGTTTGTTTACCTGTAAAGCGACTTTCCAATCCAAATATCATCCGTCCCGTACTGTTTAATGTACATTCTCGTCTCAATCCGGGGTTGACTGGCATACCATGGAAAATTTAGAGCGTACTCGACCTGACGTTGTTGCCGATGACGTCAAAATTGGTAACAAAACAGTGTAGGCTAAGGAAAACGAAGAGGTTGCGTTGCGGAAGCATACAAAGTAGGCTATAACAGTTTCATTACCTCACCCTTGAGGTCTTTGCAAATAATCCATTTGTCATAGATCTCGTTCTTAGCTTTCTTGTCCTCCAGAAAATTCTTAGTAAATGTTTGGGCATCTTGCAGTATAGATTCGCCAGGAAACAGAACTTGAGAGGCCCTGTATAAGTTATACATTCCTGTAACAGCTTGGCTTGCTTGCCCTTGAAAGCAAATGAACTGATCACCCTTCTTGAAATGAGAAAATGCCTCTGCAATACCAAAACATTAGGCATGCAGCCAACTCTTAATCTCTCTACCACCTTAAAAATTACAGCTTGTGATGTTCTCGAAGAGTTTGTTAATCTAACCAGTAGATACGTCGAATCCATGTAATCGAAGAAGTCTGAAAGCCATGGATGTATCATCTACATCCTGAACTGAAGACTCCCTTGCCCACCCAATACCTTGATTTGTCCAGTATCTGCATCATAAAGTAAAATAAAAATTAAAAAACTACTCTGGAATCTCTCTGATCAAAATGGCTCAAAATTGAGAATTGTTAAGGGTATAAGAAATTAATGTAATTCACCTATATACGTATTCAAGATTGTCTATGATCTCCTCCTGAAAATATCGACCAACCCCAAGGCGTTCGAGGCGATCCACCATCCATAAATGCTCGAATAAATCCACGGGATACACATTGGGCACTGCCAGAGAATATATGTCACTATATGAATTATTTTTAAGCCTCAAGATCATATTCAGTTAACTAACTAGAAAGGAAATTTACTACCTCCTCCACTGTGTTTCTCTATTATTCTCTCAAGGTATCGAGCACAGTTAATATCACCGGTTTGTATTAGAGCACATGCTGTAGAAGCTGGCGAGAATAAGAATGATCCGTCCTTCGATTGCAACTTCAGAAGCTTACTCCAATCTACCAGATCACGCAACCCTTCCAGAGAATGCAGCAATGTCGACGGATATTTGTGCAGAACGTCTACTGGTATTCTGCATTAATCACAGAATCGACTTATAATGAACCAAGGTAAAACTCCTAGAAATCGACAAGCAGCTTGCTTAAATCTGACATAGACTGGTAATTACCTTTTCAATTTCAAGGCTCTTTCATCGTAGATTTTATGTAGGAGATCACTATCGTAAGGAAGGTCTAAGTTCATGACTTTGGCGTCTTCCATCAAAGCAGGAAAGACAATCTCGAACCCAATTGGACTATAAACGTCATCTTGGGTATTTATTTTCTTAATAAATGTCTGAAGAAAACGCAATCCTGTAATACAGAGATTATGAACTTTTCTGGCTTCAAAAACACAGTTATACAAATAATTCGCAGGGCTCGAAACCAAACAAAGCTGTACCTTTGTTGACGCCGCCGGTAGCTATGTTCCAAGTTTTAAGAGCAATGACGCAACCAAGCGTATTGAGAATTCTGTCACGAACATGAAAATAGTGGGAATCGCCCCATGAACCGTCTGTAAGCTGATTATCGATAATCCACTGCAAACAAGAAGGAAACTGGGGCTCTCCAGAGCCATCTAAGGCTGGAACCCGTGCCACCCATGCAGTGTCATATGGAGAAACAGAAATTTCACCATCTTCTAGTGATCGAAACATGCTTTTGATAATCCCTATACGCCTTTTCATTTCCATAGCCTCCTTACCCAGCTGCCCATATTAATCACACATAACAGTTAAGCTTGTGAAATCTAATATTTCTACTGATTTTTTCCATCATCAACATTTCGGATCATATTTCATCATCTAACATATATCATCATTTCGGATCATATTTCATTATCTAATAAAATATATAATATTTCGGATCATACTTCATCATCGAACATATAACAATTGGAACAATTTGATTTGAATCCTATTCAAATTTAATAAGAAAAATTGAATCACCTCAAGGTTCGGCCTTTCCTGTATCTCAATCTGTTCATCAATTGGGAGCAGACTGATTTGAAATGCATTTTGTGTAATTTCAACCGATTCTGAGACGTTCAAACCATCAGAACAATTAATTTTAATTATGGCAGACTGATATTTAAACCTTTTCGAATTTGTCATAGCAATTATTTTTCCTAATTCATTAGCCCATGTATACGCAAAAACAGAATTACCTCGGGCTGCTGTTTTTGCAATTGTAAGACGAACTCCATTCTTTCCGCAGCAATCTGATTATGCCCAATGTCAGGCTCCTTAAAATCAATCCGTCGAGACAAAAACAGTAAGCCATTAAAGAGCTAAAGTGAAAAGTTATAACATCATGCTTACATCTTATGAATGCATGTGAAGCAGTGTGTTTTAGAACAGCTTCTGACGCACACGGGCAGATTTTGCCCCGTTTCTGTGGAAGCACAGAATCCAATAGTCTATAACATACACCAGAAGCCATGATCTTCTGATATTACTAATTATTCTCAAAGCTGGGGCTTGTGGGAACCAAAGCTTTAAACGATTGTTATATAGCCTAGACACTGCTTCACAAATTTAGGGGGAGAATAAGGGAATCATGAGTGCGGAGGATTAGAGAGATTCGGGTCCCTACACGACAATGCTAATCCGTTCAGAATATCATTGTTCACATTACGACTATTTCCAATGATGCCACTTCGTCGCCTAGCGTTTCTTCATCTTGGTCCCCTGCACAAGGGTCAATACCAGGTTCACACTTTTTTAATTATTTTATCTTTTAATATAAATTTATTATTATTTATTTGACAAAACCATTTGTTTTCTAGGTTAGATCTGGTATATCGTTTTCTGTTTTCTATACTTTTATCACATAATTTGGAATTTTAACATTAAAATAAATAAAAAATTGTATTGTCAGGTTTCCAAGTAGTCACATGACTTTCAAATTTTTCTTTCATGCTTCGGGTGACAAGTAAACATGTCATGGACATAAAAAATTTCCACGTGAAAAATGCAGAATCAAAACTAAAATTTTCACACTATTCCCATGCAATCGTACAAAGGGGTGAGTGAAATCGTACAAAGGGGTAAGTGCAATCTTATAGTCATAACACGATCAAGTGGTCGTAGGGTTATATAGAAATATATAGTCATAAACCGCGATCAAAGCGATTCTTCACCTGCATGAGCATCACCTAGATGTAATGAGTGCTAAGTGGACCATTCAATATCATGAGAGATGGTTCTTGTTGAACCACTATAAAAATGAAACACTTGTAAGGTCAATAAGGTTTGACTCGAAAACTTCTGCGGTTGAATCACGATGGCAATATCATGAATTTGACCTTATTTGTGGAAAGAAATACCTCCTACTTATCAATATATTCTTTTGATTGGCTTTTTGTTTTCCTTGTTTTCAAGTATTTTTTATTTTGTTAAAATATTAGGTACCAAAATTGAAATGAATGGATTTTTTATTTTTTATTTTTATATATAATTTTTAGAAAAATCTAATTTTAAATTAGAAACTATTATTATTAAATTTGAGTATTCAAATAGTTTTACCTAATATTTTTTTATAATTGTTTTATGTTTCTTAAATTTATAATCAAATTTTCTTATTATGTTCTTTTTTGGTAATTTTTATACATCTTATAGGTTGCATATTGTTTATAACTATTGTAAGTTTAATTTAACTAAACATAACAACATGTAAGTTGAATATGTTTACTTATAAATGCACACATGTCTATTTATATGTATAATTATTTAATTAGAAGATGATGTGGTTATTTCACACATGTCATACTACTATTATCATATTTTTATTAGTTGGCCTACCTAAAGTGCTACAAATAGATATATTATATATAGGCAATCAAGTACTAGATAGGTAGGTAAATTTTAGTAATTTTTATAATATTTTCTTTTGGTATTTTTTATAAACCTTACAAGTTGCATATTGTCTATAGTTATTGTAAGTTTAATTTAACTACACATTACAACTTGTATGTTGAATATGTTTACTTATAAATGCACACATGTCTATCTATATGCATAATAATTTAATTAGAAGATGGTGTGGTTGTTTCACACATGTCATACTACTATTATCAAATGTTTTTTATTTGGCCTACCTAAAGTACTACAAATAGAGATTTTATATATGTACAATCAAGTACACAAGAGGTAGGTAAATTTTAGTAATTTGTATAATATTTTCTTTTGGTAATTTTTATACACCTTACAAGTTGCATATTGTCTATAATTATCATAAGTTTAATTTAACTACACATTACAACTTATAAGTTGAATATGTTTACTTATAAATGCACACATATCTATTTATATGTATAACTATTTAATTAGAAGTTGATTCAATTATTTCACACATGTCATACTACTATTCCTATACATTTTTTACTTGGCATACCTAAAGTACTACAAATAGAGATAATATATACAATCTTTGAGTAGAGAGTCAAGAACACAATAAGTAGGTAAATTTAGGTTCTTCATATTTTGTATATAAAATTTCATTTTAAGTGTAATATAATGGGTGTTCATATCTATTATAGAAAATAATATTTTCCTCTTGAATTTGAGTATTATTATGAAAGGTAGTTGGACATGAGTGTTATTGGGTTATTGACCTAGTTATCATAGCAATTACAATATGTTATTAGAGGAATTTTATTTTAGTCACACCTTTTCAATCTAAATTATCAATTTGTTTTTTATTGTAAAGTCAAAAAATGCATACTTTGTATTTTTTCCCCATATTTTGTATGTGTTTTAGTGTTCATCACTAATATACCTTAGTTGACCACTTTTTGTCCATCCTCAAATCTAAAACAACCCAAAACACTACATTTCATCCAAAAAATCATCATTCCTACTAATAACTCCCTACTCTTCCTTTGTTTACATCTTTCTATCTCATAAACACTAACACGCCCATGCTAGTGTACCACACAAATTTGAACCTATTTTTATTTACCAAATGGTCAACTATTGGCTAAAATAAAACCTTAAAATGAGTTTTCAATTATCATATTGGTCCAAGATCATTTATATAAGTAATTTTTATATTTTGGAAAGAATCCCTACCCATTATTCATTATTTTTCACTTACATTACATACTTGTTAACTTTTGATGTCCTCAATTTAACCTACACATAGTAATTTCAAACTTACTACACCTACATGTGGAAGTGTGCACACACATCAAATTTTCTCTACATCTTGGTTGGATCATTCGTGAGAGAGATGCCATGCCCTAGGAAATAATGTTCTCCTCCTCATCACATCATCCATCTTTTTCTACCAACATTTTTAGAAAAGGGAATAGATTAATGAAATAAATTGCAAAAGGGAAGAATACCACAAAGAATACTTATAATAGGAATTTCTTGCAAATTATCAATAATAATAAGCCACCACAATGGGAAACCTCTAAAATTCGTGAGCAATAAAAAAATCCATAATATGATTATAATTAACTAACCATTAACTTTTATATATACCATACTTATGTCATGAGGACCACTTAGTTGATTTAACTAACTATATAAAACTATTTGGAATTGATAATATAACTTAATGAAGGGTTATTGTAGCCATGAGTTAGAGACATATATCCCCATGAATGCTATGTTTTAAGGGTGTAACATTCCCCTCTCCTTAAAACCAAAACCATCCTTAGTGGTTGTAACCCTTGGATACTTTTCTAGGAATTATTCATCCTCCCATGATGCATATTCACTAGCCACTTGATCAAATAGTCTATAATTATCTTTTATCACCACCTCTTAGTGAGTAGTTGAAGGATCCCCTCAAGTTTAAAAAACACTCTACCATTCTCATCAATCTCTAGTAACTATATGTTTCAAGTAAGGACCACAGAGGATTGGTATGTTTTCATTGATTTATATCTTTAGGGTAAAAGTGTAGATCCATGTCATAGTTTTAGCCAACAAAATAGTTTTGAGTGAAATTATTTCATCCCAAACAATTTTGGGCATTATTTCACCCAAAACCATATAACGTCTATGTGGCACATGAGTTTTGGGAAAAAGGGTTTTTCTTGAAACCATTAAATATTTTTTAATCATAAATTTTAAATCAAGTTCACTTTACATGTAATATTTCAATTCAAACCATTTCACCCAAAGCTATCTATGTGGCTTCCTATGTGGAGGCTTAACCCCTTTTTTGGGGAAAATTGAAAAAAAAGATTAAATCTAAAATTCTTCAATTTGGGGTACTTTTTTTATTATGGTAAGTAAAAAACCAAGGTTAAGCCCTTTACAAATGGAGCCCCAAAGGGAAAATAAAAATTATCCCAAAGGAACACAATAACAAGAAAACCAAACTATAGTTAGAGTAAAAAACAAAAAACACAACCTAGGAGATCAAAGAACTTCAAACCTTAGGGAGGAATTATACATATCTTCAAACTTTTGCAGACTTTCCTCACACTTTGCATGCTTCTTCAGCTCTTGACCATGAAGGATTGAAAGGGTAGTAGTAGACCTATGCATTACATTAACACTAAATTTCATAATGAGCTTCATCTTGTTCTCCATCTCATTCAATTGATATTTCAATTTCTCCACTTTGGGAACATGACACACATAATTGTTGTTTGATGGGTGGAGTATTAGTGTCCTTGATCACAATGTACTAAGTATTGTAGGAAATGTTAAGGGAGTCCTCCATCCCCATGTGGGTAGTCGTAGAAACATCCAGTTTCTCAATCTCAAGAACTCCCATGATCTTAGAATTATTGTTTAGAGCATTCAATTTATTTCAAATATTGTTTCCTTCAAATATAAGGGGGGAGGGCTCAATCAAACTATCCCCAGTATTAGTATCTTCCTTTGAAACATCTTCCCTGTATCGAGAGTCTCTAGAGATATCAAATTTATTTTAGGTGGGTTGTTGGATGACAACCAATCTAGTAGACCTATACAAGCAATTGTATCTTCTAGCTACTAGTTTGGGGTTTCTTATCAATTGGAGGTGATAGGGGTGTAATAGAGGGTTGAACCAAACCCTCTTGTGATTGTTTGAACATATAGATCATGGGACCCTTAGAATTCTTTCCTTTATTTTAGTTAATTTATCTTCCCGCTTTCTCTTCATAGGTCTCATTTTGGAATCCAAGTTGGTAGGAGGGTTGAGCTTTAGGGAATAAAGACAAGTAACCACATCTTCTTAGGTTTTTATTTTAGAGGGGGAAGAATTGCATGAGAGAAATTAAATATGGTTAGTGGAAGCATATATCACCTCTTTCTTTATAGTGGGGAGTTGAGACAACAACCCCATGAAGGTGAGGGTTATTTTTTCCATTGTCGACTACGGGTTTGTTCATGAAAATATAAAAATACCCTTTTGTAGATCTTAGAGTTTGTAATCCAAAATATTAATTTTTGATATTTAATTATGATTTTTAAAACTTTATTTCCATAGGCTTTTATAATTGAACATAATGCTAATTATAAAATTTGAAAAGTATTAAAATATATTTTATTTTTTAAAAAATATACAATGCACTAGAGGAGAGAATTCTCTCCAAGGGGGTATAATAACTTTTTAAATCATACAAAATTTAGAAAAAAGTTGATGTCCCATGAAAATTGTGATTGATGGTGAATTCTACCCATATAGTGCTAAAAATTAAAAAAATCAATTTAATTGTGGAAAGAAGTGTTATACAACTATTATGCTAGTGGTAATTGTTGTCACTTAGAATTGCACCCTTATTGAAGTTGCTACTTAACATTCCACTAAAACATGGGAATGATCTCAAGTTGTCAGACCTTATAAATGAGACCAACCCTCTGAAAAAGGCTAGTTCCTTTCTAATATAAATGTAACGTATTTTTGGTCCAACCCAACACTAGATAAATCTAAGATAAACTAGCTCTATCATCTTGTAGAGGAAAAGAGAAGTAAATGCATAAAAAATAAAAGAAAGGCGATGCACCTAGATTGGATATGTTTCTTTCTTCCTAGAATCACATAGAGAATCAATAAGGATCACCAACATAACTCATACAATTATCTGTTATATCAATATTTAGAGGTGAGTGAGGAGGTTATAGTTTAACAAACATCAAGAGATAAAATTATCCTTAGGTAGCCCTACAAACTCAACAAATGTAGTTCATAAACATAGAAATTAATAAAATAATTATTCATACACATAGGTAGGAAGAATTTTATATAGAGTGCATGAATTGAAAAGAGGTGAAAATGGTATCTTATTGATATAAAGGCATAGTCTTGTTTATAGTTATAGAGATGCAAAAAACTAAGTCCCTAAAAGAGAATAAATGAGAAAACCTTTACAATGAATGGTAAAATCTCTTTTATTTCCCATAAAGGCATAGAGGAGAAAGGTAGCATGGTGGGAAGAGAAACCCCAGATGATGATAGCTAATCTAACATATCTATTGAATAAATTTAATTTGTGGGGAAAATATTCCCAATGTTTTTTATCATATGATATATTGATAAGTATGATGAGGGAAAGTAAAAAAACCTTGAAAAAACTACTAGTTATATCTAGGGATGACTTTCTATAAAAAAGAGGTCCATGTTAGTGTAAATTGATTCATTATCAAACTAGTTAGCTAATAACCTTTTTTAGATTGACCTATTCACACTTAGCTTAAGTTTACTTAGGATTTTTCCTTATTTTGTCTCACTTCATATGGTTGAGACATGTGCTCTCATCATTCGAGACACCTAGTACATACATATTTGATACTTTCTTAGACACATGTCAAGTGAGCTCACAAATGTTCCATCTTTGGAGAGATAGTCACTCATTCAGTCCTACCTTCCTACCTCTTTATCATTGCCTATATATGTAAGGCTCTCATTGTATATTTTCACACTCTCATTTTTTATATGATTGGCATCCTATTGTGTTCATCATTTCACTAATGGAAGATTATTTTCATGCTTTCAAATTCTTGGCATTCTCCAACATGGTATCAAAGCCATGAACATGTGTTCCTTCCCACATCAAAGTAACTTCAACATTTAGACCTATCATTGAAGCATTATGGAGATAAAAATATTATTCCATAGAGTTTGGAAGGTTTGATAAATAAAAAATAGCCTTTCATTTTGAAAAAATCAATAATTTTTAATTTTTGCTATTTTTATCTACATTTATACCTTGCTATATGGTAGTATTTTTGTAAAATATTGTATGGATTGTACAACTCCATACTGTATGGAATAGTCAAGAAAGAATGTTTCTTTTGCAGAGGGTCAATTTTCCCTTTGTATATTTTCCATTTTGGCTCAGTCTTAGTTTCAATAAGTGAAATTTGGCTCATTCGATGAATTTTATGCTAGTTTGTAGTAAAATTGGGGGATTCAAAACACTATATTTATATTTAGAAGTGATAGATTTTTGGTACGCCCCTTTCAATTGTTCAACCTCAATAGGCCCATAAAATCTTCCTTGGTGCTTTGGTTTACATTTTTTCCCATCCTTGACTCACTAGTTTCACTTCTCCCATGACATTATTATAAAATTCCTAATCAAATAAGCACATAAAACTCACATGAAGCCTTATCTTGCTCACATGTGCTTTGCATAGAGCTTAGGTCAAATCGAATACCATCCATATCAATTCTCACAATGCCATATTGGCAAGGATCGAGACCTAGTTCAGCAAACAATAATGTTACCTCAGTTGCAATTAGCTCCCACAAATAGTGCACCTTCAAAGTCATCGCCCAAAAAACCAAAGAACCTCCAAAATGATGGTTCAAGTCAACACAATCCAATCATGGTTATAAAATTTTCTTGTCATTATTTTTCCAAATTCAAATTGTCGGAGTGTCTTTACCACTAGTGATTATCCAAACTATTTGGTTGTTGTTTAAATCACCAAGCCATAGTTAACCTTTCTAATAACCACTAAATTACAATTACATTAAACTACCAAGTCAACTACTTAGTTTCTAGGATCACATTCATACTTGTAAGGAGAGGTTTCTTTTCTTTTTACAATACCTTGCAAACCAAGGGGTATTTTTTAAACTTGAATAGTTAATAAAAATATGATTTCATCATTAACATAGTGGTGATTAAATTTATAAAAAAAATGTTTTGTCTACTTTTTAAGCTTCTAAAGTAATAGATTACAAGAAAATTTTGATGGGGCATAACTTTCAACCCGTTTGTTGAAATTTCACAAATTTTTTTAAATTCATCAAAATTTTGCAAGGAATTCAAGTTTGCATGTAAAGATAAGATCCAAATTACCATTTAATTTTTTTTGTAAAACTATCCATGAGTTATAAACAAAATATTTTGGCATTTGATCTTCACAACTTGCAAAAGTTTCTTTTACATCTATATGGGGGGCTCAAATCATTAATAATACATATTGGGGGGATGTTTTTTGTGTTGTTTTGAAAAAAATGGAATAAATTAATGGAGATAAAGATCAAGAAACTAGGATTAAATCTAACCACTATGGGTTTGGAACTTGAACCTATAGGAGTAACTCAAAAATGTAAATAGAATAATCATAATGATGAGGCCTACAATACTTTATGTATTCCATTTATCATAACCATCTCTTTCACATTGATTCTACCATAACCCTTAATGATGTATGGACAAAATTAGAAATTTTATTTGGTAAGAAAGATGTATTAGCAATTAATAGAGGATATTCTAAAGAGAAGAATAAAGCAAAGAAGTAAATTGCAAATTATACTTGCAACAAAGAATTAGATTCATTTTGAATCATTTGTAATTAGTACTTGTAGCTCCTTATATCTGATTGGTTGGTTCCATTAGAATGATGAGTTGGTGCTCAGTTAGGGGATTTCTATCTCCTTAGGGTTGGTGCCCTTAAAATTTGTAACCAGTGAGGTTTTTATCATGAGGCTGGATTAGGATAGTAGATCCTCGAAGCTATTCTCACCATGGTTTTCCCATATTGGATTTTCCATGAACATCTGGTGTTATGTGTGCTTATCTGTGTTTGAAATCTGCATGATCTTCTAATTTGGTTTAAAATAATTAAAGGACTGTGTTTAATTAACTCTACTAATTCACCCCCCTCTCAGTAGATAGTTGTGTTCCAACAATTGGTATTAGAGCATTGGTTCCTTTGAAGAAGCTTAATCACCTCAAGTAGATCTTGAAGTTTGCACACTATGGCTAGTCAAGAAGTTTTTGGGTCAAATAAAGCACCTCTCTTCAATGGATCAAATTATTCTTTCTAGCATATAAGGATGGAAGCCTATTTTCCATCCCTAAGATTTTATGTATAGATGTCTTTTGTAAATGGTTTTACAATTCCTACTATACCTCCCATTGATCAGGATAGTAAGAGGGAATATGAAAATAATTCCAAGGAAAAGAATGTTATTCTTTGTGGATTGTATAACTCAGAGTTTATCAAAGTAATGCACTATCAAACTACATGTGATGTTCAGGACAAGTTGAAGAACATCTATGAAGGTGATGATAAGGTAAAGCAAGCTGAAATACAAACTTACAAAGGAAAGTTTGAAAGTTAAGATGAGTGAAGAAGAGAAAATTACAAACTATTTGGTAGAGCTACTAATAAATTTTGAAAATTTTTGGTGAGTCTTTCCTTGACATGATTTTGAACTTCTGTGTCTGAGGGTAGGGTTTAGGGTTTAGGTTAAAAACCCTCTTTTCAAAATTTGTATTGTCGTAAGCCTTGAATGCTCTAATCCTCTATTGACCTGTCACACCCAATTGCTAGTCACTTTAGTTTTTCTAGTCACTTTAGTTATAACTTGAGCCATTGATTATTATTATCCCATAATAGTGGTTTACAATTTTTAGCCAAACTGGACACTGAAATTATTATTTTTAACTAAATCTTCACATTCGGGCACCTATAGCGGCTAAACCGTGAGGAATTTGAAGATGGTGCAAACTAGAGTCTCATCAAATTTTGTTTGTAGATTCTAAAAATATTTTTTTCAAAATTTTGGAATCAAATTCTTTTTCCATCTCCCACAAAATTGATTTTTTTCAGAAACAACATTTTAAAAAAGTGACGCACACCGTATAACGCATAACTTTTTTTCCATGAAGGATAAAATTCTAATTCTTTCAAATTTAGATTTGTAACTCTGATATCTAGTGCTTCCACTTAGTTAGATAGTTTTTATTGAATATTTTTTCCTTAATCAAGTTTCAAAGTCAAACGATTACAAATTCAGATAACTACATCCGTTTAATTTTTTTGTTGGATCAAGGACTTCAATATCTGGTGCACTCATATTTTCAATTTTTTTGATAATCTTCTATTTTTCCACATGTGAAGAACAAAGAAATTCATTTTCAATGAAAAACCTATGTTTACTAAAACTTAAAAAACAAATACATAACAAAACCAAAACATATTAAAATTATATTCATTGGATAGCTTGTTCGAGGAATACCATAATCATTTGAAATAAATTTTAAATGAATTCATTTGATCCCCCAAAAGCTAAATCAAAAGTGATGTTTTATCAGCATTTTGATAGGTGTAAAGGAGATGCATTTATAGGTATGGTTTAAAGCTAGCGAGGTTCTATCCAAGGGGGTTTGATCTAAGGTGATTTGATCAAACCCTCTTCAATTGGAATCCTGAAAATGGAACTTTTTAAGGCTTAAACCATTATATTTTCTAAAAATATGTGATTTCAGCTAAAATTCGTTCCTCTCGGGAATTGTAAACCACTATTGTGATATTTGATCATCAAGTTTGTTAGTCACCATCTACAAGTTTATCATTTTAATTTTTCCATAGTGGGGCTAAATATTTCATGTCTTATGACTTATGTATTAAGTCTTTCTTCCCGAGGGTTAAGTCTCATCGACCTAGTCATGGCCCCATCTTTAAAAATAGCTTTGTTGCATGTGTAGATATTACTGACCATTCGATCTCAATAATTGATCCTGGTTGTTCCTAGCTAGCCCCGTGTAATTAAAATAATGGTTAAATAAAAGCTATGGGTTCAACGTGCTATTAACACATGTATCACCATGGGTGT
Organism: Sequoia sempervirens; assembly: GCA_007258455.2. Taxonomy (NCBI): domain Eukaryota; kingdom Viridiplantae; phylum Streptophyta; class Pinopsida; order Cupressales; family Cupressaceae; genus Sequoia; species Sequoia sempervirens. Next base: position 61,083,684 of record VDFB02252616.1, read on the forward strand.
GGGGCCCGGTCTTCACTGTTGAACCCAACGTCTTAAGCTTTCTGATCAATGGCCAAGATGCGATGGTGACATTGAATCTCAGTCATTCCTCGCTCACCCCGCGAGATTAAAATATTGCTTTAATAAAATTTGCGGGGTCAACAGGCTACCGAAACATGGATTCTATGGTCACTTGGAATGAAAGAAGGTGGAGCCCAAGGGTGGATGAGTTAGTGTCCAGTTGGAAAAATCTCATTGGCCAATGGAGTTATGCATGACAACGATGGAAATTCAAACATCATGAACTTGATATGAGTCATTTGAAAGGCAACCTCATAGGGACATCGACGACGGATATTCAAAATTGAAGGTACGAACATGGTAGCCATTTTGTTTTGCATGAGTGAGAAATAATGACATAAATGACTTCCAAAGCTACCCAATTTCTCTCAAAACTGGATGTAAATGATTGGTTTCCACATAATTGAGAATTGTGAATAAATTTGGAGTGCATAGGAGATTGAGAAAAGGAATTTGTAGAGTTCAACACAATCAACATTAGGGTTTCCTGCGAATAAAAGGTCATAAGTAAAATAAATGCATCTTTATGTGCTTTATTCAAACTATTTGGAATTAGGGTTAATATTCACTATGTATTCAGTCAAGTTGGCTTTTGTGCTTTGTTTTAATTTATTAACTGAGGTTTGAATTTATTTTAAAAGTTCATAATTCTATCAAACCTTTTGAATTTTTTACCTTTGAGCTGAGCCCTAGGTTTGAATTCATAGCTGGTCTTAAATCCTTTTGTGCCAAAGCCCTCAATTAGTCTAAACTCATCCTATTTCCAATGGCACCCAAAACACAAACCATTGGCTCTGCAACACCAACTAGGTCACTCTCCCAAGATATAGTTGACCTGTTGAAACCTTCTCTAACAAAAAGGCTAAAGGGAGGCTTCTATATTATGGCCCTAAAATTAAAGAAGGATTAATGGACAAGCGGTGTTCTATTAAGGATGCTAAATTACCTTTCATTGGATGGAAATTATTTCAACACTGGTTCGGAAATAGAAACCTCAGTGCGCCTATTTTCAATCCTTGGAGATTAGACATGGGAAAGCTGGTAGTTCCCAATGTATACATGGATATTGACCTATTGAAGGACATTGTTGTGAGATATGACCTAGTTTCTAGAGTAATTAGAGCATTTGATCCAGTAAGGAGATGTTGAAACTAACTAGGGAAGAAATTGTAGATATTTTCCAGCTGCATGAGTGGAATAAGGATATGATTCCTATTGATATGGATGTCTTTAGAAAGGAATATGATAACACTAGGGTGCTACTCAGAACAATAATGTTACCTATGCACACTGCCAGCACTGAGGATGGGAAGAATAGGAAACAAAAAAAGATTGGTTTGCAAGGTGGAAAGAATTAGATACATCTCTAGTGGTATTCTCTCTTAATGCATATGTTCTTGTATAAATGAGAGAAAAAAATTGAGAAGGATATGACATTGTTCAGAAGAAGTAAGATGGCATACATCTACCTATCCAATGCTAGACCCAAATTCTCGACAAAGATGACCAAAAATTTGATTATGTGGTTTTCCATAATTCCTTTGCCTAAAAAATGAGGAGGTTCCTAATATATGATCTACCAAGTATCCCCAAGGAGATCCATGACTTCCTGAGATCTATGGAAAGGAGAGAAAATTTGAATTTGAGCCATAATTTGGGGGATGCAATCCCATATCCCAACATAACAATCTTCAAAGTCTATGGCACAAATGTGAATCCATTGGTACTACCAAGGGATGTACCACTGAGGATTGGATTTTTGGAAATCATGTGGCAACTAGGAGTAGCTCAAATGGTACATTTGCCTAAGACATTGAGAAAGGGAATTTTCTTCCTAGAATGGATAACATTTGCTGATTTTGTAATGGTTAAGGGATGTTGGAAGGATTTGGTGCATCTTCTTGCACCATATAAATTGAATACTATGTGCCCAAGAAAACGTGACCTTGGGGGTTTTATTGCTGCAATGAAGGAAAAGCATAGAGGTGGATCTTTTGTACACAACGTTTACTATCTTGAGGATGTAATTAGGAATTATTTTGACTTCCAAGAACAAGAGGAGAGGAAAGAAAAATATTTGGATTTCAAGAAAATGGTGGAGAAAGTTAAGAGGTACAATCCTGACTATGATCCTATGCCCAATATCAAGGGTGATTTCATTAGAATTATGAATGTTATAAACAATTTTGAGAACATAGTTGGTATCTTAAGGGAGGAGAATGTGGTTACAGATAAAGAAAAGTCAGTGGCAGTTGAGGAAGATCCCAATGTAGTGTTGGAGGAGAGACCCTCCCACCAGCCACCATCAAAGATAAGAATATATTATAGGAAGAAGACGGTAATGGAGAAAAATAAAACATTTCCAACCCCTACTACATCAGAGGGATCAAGGGAAACTTCTCCTGAGAGATCGGTGCCATCACCCCCAAGACAAGTTCCATCTATTGTGATTGTTGCAGATTCACCTCTTGGAAGTCTTGCTCCATCAAAGCAACCAACTGCTAAGAAGAAAAAGATTGAAGCTAAAGGGGTAGCTGATTACCTTGATACAGAGGAGGGTGATATTTTTATTACTCCTAAAGAAATGCAGCAAGGAATTCCTTCTCCCATAAGATATGTTGCCTCAAGTTCAAGAGAAAGTGGCCTTAGACTTAGAAAGGCTGATCTTTGTGGTTTGAATAAAGCAGATGATTTGAGGCAAGAAGCTTACAAATTATTCATGGAAGATGATTCTTTTATTGAAACCAAGGCATTCAAGGATTTTACATGGAGAGAAAAAGCCTCGGAATATGCAGGAAATATGACCAGAGAAAGGAGCTTACACTTGGAACTCCCTGAAGGTATTATTCAGGAAAATGTAAGGAAAGTTATGAGGAAGGAGTTCCAAAACATTATAGCTAAGGAGGCAAGAGATCTTGTACAAAAGAGTGGTGTATTATTGTTACATGAATGGGACATAGCCAATGTAGTGGTGTTGGACACCATAAGGAGGTCTGAAAAGCCCTTATTTCAAAATAAAGAAGAGGAAAAAATGGAACTTCAAGGATCAACATTCAGTGAAGAATGGGATGCATTGGCAGTTTGGTCATTGTCTTTGGGATCCAAAAATCCAATAGTTACTAAGCCATCTAACTTCAGTGGACAACTGGTTATAAATAAAGTCTTTGACGCTCCAGCCTTGGAAGCAGCTAATATGGTAGTAAATGTTGCAAAAATTGCTAAAGAAACAATATAAAGCCTTACTCTTGAAAGGGATATGTATAGGAGTAAGTACAATGAATTGGTTGATGAGTATAATGGAAGTCAACAAAAGGTGGTTGTATTGGAAATTGAGGTAGCATTTTACAAGTAGTAGATAGAGATATTGAGGGCACAAGGCCCAGCTAGCTCAAGTCATGCACCACCTACTTCTCCAATGACACAACCTCAATCTTCCCTTCCACTAGAACAAGCCTTGGCAATAATACCATCTAAGATGGGCCAAGAACCACTCACAATAGAGGAACCAAGCACATCAGGTGCAATTCCATCAAATGAGCCTACCAAATCACAATTATTCTTACAAATTGAGGTGTACAAGAAATTGCTTGAAAAAGCTTGGGATACCATGTATGAGAACAATTCCAATACTATTCATACAGTACTTAAACATATGAATAAGAAAATTCAGAGAAAAATGAATAGTGTTCATGCAAATTATTCTTTGATGCTACAAGAAATAAGGTTATCTCAGAGGGATAAGGAATTGGCTGCCCCAATCTTAGATAAATGGATTCCTAAAGTTGGTCATTTGAAGCTTATGGAAGTTGAGGCAAAGAAACAAGAGGATAGGTATCCAAGGGTGGTCCCAAATTATAGATTTGTTTGTGAGGTTAGGGAATAAAAGTTTTAGGGGTATGTTACCCCATTGGAGAAGAAAATAAGAGAATTGAAGGCCAAATTTGATGAGGTAGATTTGACATTGTTACTTGATATTCAACATATGTTTGATGAGGTCAAGCCTCTACAAACATGGAAGCACCAGGTGGATATTGATGAGCCTAGTTTTTGGTCCAATTTTGGGTAGAATATATAGTTTATTCTCTAATAGATGTCATGGAATTTAATGATTAAATGTTGGTATTGGCATAGTGTTTCCCTCAAACCATTGGAATTTGATATTATCCTATCTCTACAAGATTTAATGACATTTGGCATAATATGTGGGTTATCTATATGTATTTTTCATGTGGCTAATGAATGTTCCTTAGAGTGGTTATAGATGTGTAGTTATTATGTGTACTGACCTTGCCATGCAAATTTAATACGCCAAGTTGAGGAAGACACCGCCAGCTGGGCATGCACCATAACAACTAGCTGAGGAATCGCTCCAAGTCAAAGATGACCGATGACAAAAGATTCTTTATGAAATTGAACATAACCACCTTATAGTGGAGTTTAATGACCAAGAATGCATGGGTGTTACTGATGTGTTGGATTTGTGTTTGGACCTACATGTTTGACCAAATTCTATGCATGCATAACTTCCATCGCTCCACTTTCCCTATTTTCCCTAAATGGCATCCTTCCACTCATGGAGTTGACTGCCACATTTAGCTAATTAGTATAAATAGTTATTTGATGCTTCTTCTTTAGGAGGTTGCAGGGTTTGATATTGTACTCTCATTCTCCAGTTTTCAGTAATACAAATGCATTAGTCTCATGTATGCATGATTCACAATGAATAAAATAAAGTTCTGAGTTCGAGCATCTAAGTTTTCATTAGTTTTAGAGGATAATTATCCAAGGGGGCCCACTTGGTGAATAATCTGTCATTTTAGTTTAGCATTAGTTTAGTATTACTTTTTTTTTAGTACTTAGCTAGAAATTTGGCACCGACTATTCCTGTAACCACTAGAATTTCATTCTGTGACTGTTCCTGCAGCCAAAGTAGACAGAGTAGTGTCTTGTCTGTTGCTCATATTTTCATTCCTATTATGCATTTCTTCTTAGCATAGTCATTGATTGATGTTCAACATTTGTTTCATTCATTTTCAAGCATTTTACTTTTAGTATTGTGTATTCCTTAGCTGTAGAGTAGAATGACTACTTTGAGTTCCTAGTGCACATACTGTGTTGGCCCATTTCAAGTTCACGTCCTTGGGTTGACATGTTAAATGCACCTTCATGATGGTTGAAATGGATATTCAAGTTAGATGTCCAATCTTTGAATCATGTCTGCAAAGGCTTAGTTATTGAGATCATTGTAGGAGGTCAACATTTTTGGCGCCATTATCGGGGATGGTGTCAAACTAGGAAGTATTTTGGAGTCATTGGTAGTTTTTCTTGCTGTAGTGTTTCTAGAAGTTGTTCTTAGCATATTCTCATTTAGGAAGTAATGAACGCCCTCATTCTTTACCAATTCTTTGTGTGTGCTGACTGATAGTGAATGATATTGCATGCATAAAGTAAGGAGAAGGGATGCTTATGGGAGATTCCTTCCTAACAATCCTAATCCATTCCAACTAGTTGACTATTAGAATCTACCAAAAGAAGAAGAAGAAGATCCACACCCCTTTGCTAATGCATATCCTCATCTGACTAGTTCTAAAGTCTCATTTGAAGATCAAAATCAGCTTGAGAACCCCTTTGTTTTGGAACAACATCAAGCAGGCATGGATGATGCAAATAGGAACATACAAAACCAGCCAGCTTTTCCTTCACCATTGCCCATCATAATGAAGTTGACAATATCAAGAACATTCTTGCCTCAGTACTCCCAAATTTTTATGGACATGTCACAAAAGATCCAAATACCTTTCTATTTGAGTTTGACATACTCTGCAGGAGTTATGATTATACCACTGATTCCCATAGGCTTAAGCTATTTCCTACCACTTTGAAAGAGGCTACATTAAGATGGTTCATGAGCCTAGGCAGAGATACTGTGGAAACTTAGGAAGTCATGAAGACAAAATTCCTTGAGAAATACAAGGAATATTGTAGAGGTAGTGACATGAGAGGAGGTGACATTTTTAGGATGCAACTAAAGGAAGATGGGAGCCTGGAAGATTATATTGCAAGGTTTATGTTTTTCCTACAAAAATATCCACACCATACACTTAATGAAGACTCACAAAAGTTTCTTTTCTTAAGAGGAATCAATGATAGCTGCACTAATGCCTTGGACCTCATGGGAGGAGGAGATATTTCCCAAGTCCCTTGGGAAGATATCAAGAAAATGTGCCAGAACTACTCTAGGGCAGCTTCAAAGAAAAGGAGAGCTTACTATCTTCCATGGGTAAGTCAAATACCAGTGGAGTCTCAAGAATGGAGATTACTCATTTGCTAGAAGACTTCAAGCAAGACATTATCGATAACCTAGCCACTTAGTTAGATACACTTCAGGACACGAAGAAGTAAGAGGAGGAAAAGACAATGTTGATCAAGTATTGCCCCCATTGCAGACAAAAGAAGAAGGATTGCAGATGCAAGATGGTAGCTAACCTTGAAAGCAAGCAAGTTCCACTTTAGTTCAAGCTAATCCAGATTGAAGAAGACCAAGTCTACTATGTTGCACAAAGGAAGCTTACCAGATCCATTATCCTATGCTCAGCCATATTTTAATTTCTATTCCTCTAGTAACCAACGGTATCCCCCATATCCACCACATCCTTGGAGTACCCCTCCAAATGCTTGGCCCAATCATCAAAGTTCTCCACCCCATTGGCAGTAACCTCAGGAGAATTGGCAACAATTTCAAAGACATTGGAAGGCACCTCCAGGAAATTGGTAGCAAACAAATCAATGGAGAGGAGGTTAGTAATGGCCTACTCAAACAACTAGTTACATATAGCCACCTTCTCAACCCTAGTAGCCTACTATAATGCCTCCACCTACTAATCCCAGCTCAATTGCACCTAAACCTACTCAACTACTAGCTCAGCCCACACCCAATCCAAATAACAAACCACAACAACAACCTGCCTACTCTGCTAATTCAAATCAATTTCCTGCATATACTTTTATTGTAAGTGATATCCACTTGCATTCAGGTACTACTCTACCGGCCCCTTCCAAGCCCATTATCACTGAGATCCATGTGGAAGAGGAAGAGGAACCTCTGAATGATCCCATTCAGCCTAGTGTACCTAAAAATCCTAAACCAATCCAAGTCAAGCAGATTCAACAAGAGCCACCATTTCCTCATAGATTGGAAGTTGCTAAGGAGAATGAAGAAAAGGAGGATACAACCTTTGATATCTTGGACTAGCTGAAGCATATATGTGTCCAAATGCCTCTATTTCAAGCCATAAAAGATGTTCCAATCTACGACAAAGCAATCAAGGAAGCCTATCTCAAGAAGCCATGTAGGAAAAAGAAAGACCCAACTACAGTTCATGTGGTGGATCAGCTAGCTGACATCATGCTGGGAAAAGTGACTATTCCCAAGTATAATGACCCAGGCAGTCCTATAGTAGCAGTTATGATAAACAGGATCCAAGTGAAGAATGCTCTAATTGACTTAGGAGTAGAAATAAATGTAATGACCAAAGACATCCTGCAACAACTAAATATCGCAAGTATGAGGTCCACTCCTACTATCCTACAGCTTGTTGATAGCTCTACTATTAAGCTTGATGGTGTAGTAAAGGATCTTGTGGTAATTTTAGAATCCTAGGAGTACCCAACAAACTTTATGATTCTTTCTCCTAAAGCCACAATAGGTGAGTATCCTATTATTCTTGGAAGGCCATGGTTAGCAACTGCAGATACATATATTGGATGTTAGTCAGGTGATATGACCATTTTAGATGGGAGGGGCACTAATTTTTTTTTTCTTTATCCGCTTGCTTAGCCATCTCATGATGAAGATAATCCTGTATGGCCACATGTTGGTGAAGAGGCTGAGAAAGTTAACTCTATGGTGTAGCTTATGATGCTAGGTAGAAGCTCTTTCATGCAGCTCCAAGATGAGGATGAAGTATTGGCTAACATCATTCAAAACCATTATGAAGTGGAGGAAGCATCATCTTCTCACCCTGTTACTCCAGTCAAGACACTTTTGCCTGCCCTTCTTGCAGCCACTGTTCCTGCAGATGTTCTTCCTGCAGATGCTCTTCTTGCAACCACTGTTCCTACAAATAGACTTCCTATAGCCACTGTTCCTGTAGACAAATTTCCTATAGCAACAGGTATCTCCTATACATTGCTTCTATATGAATTAAAAATACTAAGTATTAATGAAGCAACCATGATAGAGTTAACTACACAAGTCCAGGTGTTAGAAGGAAAATATTTGAATGTTAATATTAAATTGAATGAAGTAGTAAATTGAATGAAGAACAACAATTGTTATTGGAAAACCTATTAAGGACCCATCAAAATGCATTTGCATGGGATTATTATGGCATGAAGGTATTGGATCCTAAACTTTGTACACACAGAATTTACATCAGAGATGATTGCACCTTATTAAGATAGCCACAAAGAAGAATTAACCCTGCACTAAGAGAGATTGTGAAAGGAGAACTGCAAAAATTACTAGATGTGAGATTTATCTACCCCATTTCAGACAGTCAATGGGTATTCCATTGGTGATTGTGCCCAAGAAAGGAGGGAAATGAATGCTGCCACCAAGAAGGATCACTTTCCTCTACCCTTCATTGATCAAGTTTTGGAAACAATTGTAGGAAAGCAATACTTCTCTTTTTTTAGATGGGTTCAGCGGCTACAACCAAATCCAAATTGCACCAGAAGACCAGGAGAAGACTACATTTTCCTATCCATGGGGGACCTATGCCTATTTTGTACTCCCATTTGACTTATGCAATGCACCTGCAACTTTTTAGAGGGAAGTCATTAGCATCTTCTCAGATATTGCTCATGATTGCAATTAGATTTATATGGATGACTTCACCATGTATGGTGCTAATTTTAATCAAGCATTGGAAAATCTCAGGAGAGTTCTACAGATATGTGAAGACCAAAACTTGTCCTTAAATAGTGAAAAGTGTTTCATGATGATGCAAGAGGGTGTAGTTCTTGGCCACTACATATCTCCCACAAAGGAATTCAAGTAGATCCTGCAAAGATTGCGGTAATCATAAATCTGCCCACACCTACAAAATAGAAGGATGGTAGGAGTTTCTTGGGTCATGCAGGATATTATAGGCATTTCATCAAGGATTTCAGTAAGGTAGCAACACCATTGTACACTCTTCTCACTAAAGATGTTGAATTTTAGTGGACTGAAGATTGTGACAAGGCATTTTTTGACCTGAAGGAAGCCTTGACTCATGCCCCTGTACTCAAAGGACCTAATTGAGAGCTTCCTTTCCAAATCCATACTGATGCATTAGATTATGCCATAGGAGCAGTCTTAGGATAGAAAGAAGTTGTTGAAAATTCTATTTACTTTATCAACAAAAATTATAAGGAGTTGAATTCAACTATATAGTGACAAAAAAAGAAATGTTGGAAATCATCTATGTACTAAAAAAATTTAGACATTAAATAACAGGCTACCAAATCTTTGTGCACACTGATCATGCAACCATTAGATATCTCATGGATAAACCTTTGATCACAAGTAGATTGGCAAGATGGTTATTATTGATGCAATAATTTGATATAACCATTGTGGATAAGCCGGGGAGGGCCAATGTTGTAGTAAATTTTCTTTCAAGGCTAACTACATCAGAAGATAATCAGCTCATAGATGACTCTTTCCCTGATGAGCATCTATTCTCCCTCAATGTACAAACCTGATGAGCATCTATTCTCCCTCATTGAAAAAAAATTTCCTTTCTCTTGTATTGCTAGATGTTTATTTTATCCTACACCTGACCATGTCATGAGGAGGTGTGTGAGATAAGATGAGACATATGAATTTTTACATGCATTCCACAACAAACCATATGGAGGACACTTTGCAGCCAAGAGGACAACATTAAAGGTTTTAAACATAGGATATTACTGGCCAACACTCCACATGGATGCAGGAAGGTATACCAGAAAATGTGATAGATGTCAAAGAATGGGTAGACCAACTAGGTCCTATGAGATGCCATTGTGCCCTCAGGTAGTAATCATTCCCTTTGACAAGTGGGGATTGGATTTTGTGGGACCAATTGACCCTCCATCAAATGGTAAGTATTATATATTGGTATGCACTAATTATGTGACAAAATGGGTAGAAGTTAAGGCTATGAAACATGCAAGAGATAACAAGGTTGCAAAAAAAATTTATTAGGAAATTTTCACAAGATATGGAGTCCCAAGAGAAATAGTAACTGATCAAGGAGCACAATTCACATCAACCCTTGTTGCAACACTAGTTAATGAGTACAACATAAAGGCACATGAAGTCTACTCCTTATCACCCATAGGCTAATGGCCAATTTGAGGTGACCAATAGAGAAATTGAAGCCATTCTGACTAAAACAATAGTTGTTCATAGAAAGGATTGGGTACAAAGATTACCAGAAGCTATTTGGGCTTATAGGACAAATTGGAAAATGACTAAAAGCTTCACCCCATATGAGTTGTATGTAAAAACAACTATGATGCCAATTGAATTTGAATATAAGACTTTGTGGACTGTAGTAGATTTGGGGATGGATATTTCTGAGGCACAAAAAGAAAGAATCATGCAACTAAATGCTTTGGATGAAATAAGAAGAGTAGCCCTGCAACATATAGAAGTGGTGCAGAATCAGAGAATCAAGTGGCATGACAAATTTATCAAGGATAAGAAATTCAAACCAGGAGATTGGGCCTTGCTCTATGACTTAAGATACCAGAACAATGCAAGAAAATTGTAGACAAGGTGGCTAGGACCATATGAAGTTATTGAGGTCTTTCATAATGGAGCTATTCAGCTTACCACCATTGACCTTGTCAAGTTCAAATTACTTGTCAATGGTCATCGCCTCAGATTATACCACAAGCCAACTTCTAAAGAAGAGTTCCTGTAGAAATTCAGTCAACATTCAACACCCTAGCTTCCTGTAACCAAAGACAGTGGACCCAGCATCCATCCTTCTAGCTAATTAATGTATGTACTATCTCATAATAAAGAATTTCACTTACGCGGAAGTCCATTTCTTCAGCCATTCATCCATCCACCCATACATCACCAACTTCCTCTCTCTTCCATCACTTCATTCCACCTCATCTCACTCCACTTCATTTTAATTAATTGCTCAATTTATTCCCACAAGGCTAGCGGTACTTTCTCCATGATCTTTGCAAAAAATCTTCCACATATTTAGGTATGCACACATTAATTTCTATCTTTAATCATCTTTTAAGTGTGTTCATTTAATCACTGTACATTAGTAGAGAAGTTCACATAAATTCCATCAGTCCATGTCAAATCACCACTCCCATCTTGCATGTGTGGACACATTTCCAAATTTAGGTTGGGGGAGGGGAAGGAAAAAGATGCAAATATTTTGTGAATTTATTTCCCATGCGTCAATTCATACTAGGATACGTCAGAAAATTTAAAATGAGTTGATTTGAAATTTGAATGAGAGGACAACTTGCATGTGTGAAGTGACAATAACTGCAGCCACCATTTCTTCCCATCATAATTCCCTTTTTATTGCTCCTTTTCTTGCCATTATTGCCCTATCATAATCTTGAGTTGCAAGTAAAAAGGTGAAACAAAGAAAAGAAAATTCAGTTGATATTGGCACTAGAAATTTAGCAGGTACTGTAGGAAAGTGAACTTGATTTTTAGACGGGAATTGCAGGAAAGAAATTGCAGAGCATTTGTTTGATTGCAGACAATGGGAGGTGGGTTAATTCAAAATGAACCCATGGTGCATGGCTTTTTATTGCAGGATGCACAATGCCTGGCTGAATTTAGAAATTGTGGATGGGCAGATTACTTCTTGAAACTGGATGGCTTTGATGAAAGCATTGCCCTTGAATTTTCCTAGACATTTTCAAAAGGGAAAGCCATAGTAAAAGGGTTGGAAGTTGTGGCAACAAAGGAATGAATTGTAGAGGTCACAGGATTACCAACTAATGGTGAAAATTACCTTGCCTCCAGAGATGTTAGATCAACCAAGGCCAAATTTACAGAGCCGAATGACCCCCCATTGAGCATAGATAAGTAGGGTGCAAAGAGAATGTCTCTACCCAAGCCATGGAACCAGATAGCTATGTATGTTATCAAATACATCACCTATGAGGGTTTTCAATCAAATTTACATTCTGTACATTTCAAGCTTTTGAATCACATGAGGCACGGAAGGAGGATGAATGTGCCCAACGTGCTATACAATCTTCTCTCAATCATGGTGACTGAGACCCAAAAAGGTAGGAATAATTTTTTTCCCACCATTGCTTGATTAAATTGCTAGTTGAAAAGTCTTTGCATGATGTATTTGGAATGACTTGGGAAGAATTTATAAATGTTGATCAAATTAGACCTGATCACTTGCAACCTAGGGCTTTACCTCAATCTCATAGGTCTAGTAGGAGAATAAGCACGACTGAAGCCATTCCTAGTGCTTCAACCTTTGGTGCTAGCTCTATTGTGAATCCTCCTACAGCAGAAGGAACCATAGAAATTAGTTCTTCTGAAATAGAGCACTCAAAAAAATAAAGTTCTTCCTCTGATTATGATGATGACATTCCACCTGAGACCCTGATAAAAACTAGGGAAAAAAAGAGAAAATTAGTTCTAAACGAGAAGAGGAAAGGCCAAAACATAGCCTATAGAAAGAAAGGTGCCAAGTTCTAGAAAGAGAAAGGCTGACACTGTTCATCCTATAGCCAAAAGAAAACATGAGAGACCTCCCAGGAAATCAAGACCAACTGGGCCTGTGATTGGTATGCCTCCACAAGAAAGCCCTAAACCTAGTGAGACCTCACATGGGGACCTTGAAGCTCCAATGGAGTAGGAGAATGTTGAAGAAGAAGAAGACATTTTTAGGAGAGTAGAAAATATAACATTGGCCGATCTTGCTAACATTGTAGAAGAATTAGAAGAAAGTCAGGACTTCTTGCAGCATGAGCAAGAAGTCCTGTAGCAAGAAGTCTTGCAGTAACAACTAGAACTAGAGTAGAATTTCCTACAGCCACAACAAGAACAAGAACAAGAGTCCCTGCAGCAAGAGGCGAAAGAAGAAACAATACCCCTATAGCCAGAGATAACTGGACAACCTGAGTCCATCTAGATAGTGCCATATGAGGAGCCACCATCATCAAAAAGACTGGTAGGAATTCATAACCCTCTTGGTTTTGTAGTACATGCAACAATTTTAAATTTATGGAAGGAAATACAAAGAAGGGAGGAAGAATGGAGAAAGGAAAAATGGAAATTGAAGGAGGAAATTCAAAAGAAGGATGAGGAAATAGAAGATAAAGATACAGAAATTGCCACCCTGAAACAGAGGGTGGATGATATGGAAACTTTGACACCATAGATTTTGGAATGTAGGACCCCTCCAAGGGTCTATGCTCTACTCCTAAAAGAGAAGTATCTCTCTTTTCAACTGTCAAGGATTGCCTCAATTTTGAATCCTTCTATTAACACCCCTATGGAATTTTTCAATGCTTATAGAATTGCCTCCCCTGAAATGAAGAATTTTCTATGTGAGTTTTATTTGCATAATTATGCTGTCACAAAAGACCATGATTGGAATTCATTGTTGTATGTTGGGGATGTTCAATTGAGAGCATTTATGTCTTGGGTACAAAGTGAGATTAGTTGGGGACAACAACATGGAGCTTATAAGTAGTTGGAGTCTGATATCCCTATGCTTGCTAGAGTTGAATCAAGTAACCAAAGGTATATTTACAAAGAATGGAATAGAATCCTTCTCATACCAAGTTATGGCAATAGGATTATGCCTTGGATTGAGGCAGTTTATAGTGAGTATGAAGTAAAGACAACAACAAAGGAGGAAACCATGAGGATATTTTTATCATAGAGATGGAATAGTCTATTTGATGAGCTAAAGTAGGTTGAGCCTCATCCTATCCACAATTATGTTACAACACTAAAGAGGATTGATAAGTAAATTCAAATTGGAAGAACTTAGGGATGGTCTTGGATTCCCCTAACTTTCCAGCCACCCATGCTCATGTGGCCCATGCCAAACTTCAGATTCTACCAGCTTGACATTGCTGTAGAGAGGTAGAGATGGAACAAATTTGACAGATTGGGAGGATTCTATTGGGATCCTGATTCACTAATTGAAGCCACTAATGTTGGATAGTTCTCAGTTGCAAATTTCGGAGCTTTGACCAAGTAGAACAACTCTTCCCCTGCTGGAGGACCAGCAAGACGTTAGGTTGGGGGGAGTGATGAGACTAGTTTTTGGTCTAATTTTGGGTAGAATCTATATTCTATTCACTAATAGATGTCATGGAATTTAATGATTAAATATTGGTATTGGTATAATGTTTCAATCAAACCATTGACATTTGATATTATCCTATCTCTGCAAGCTTTAATGACATTTTGCATAATATGTGGGTTATCTATATTGATTTTGCATGTGGTTAATTAATGTTCCTTAGAGTGGTTATAGATGTGCAGTTATTATACGTACTAACCTTGCCATGCAGATTTAATACGCCAAGTTGAGGAAGACATCGCCAACTAGGCATGCACTATAATGACTAGCTGAGGAATTGCTCCAAGTCAAAGACGACCGACGGAAAAAAATTCTTCATGCAACTGAACATAACTGCCTTATAGTGGACTTTAATGACTGAGCATGCATGGGCATTACTGATGTGTTGGATCTATGTTTATACCTGCATGTCTAGCTAGATTCTATGCATGCATAACTATCATCTCTCCACTTTCCCTATTTTCCCTAAATGGAATCCTCCCAATTGTGGAATTGACTTCCACGTTTAGCTAATTAGTATAAACAATGATTTGATGCTCCTTCTTCAGGATGTTGCACAATTTGATATTGTACTCTCATTCTCCAATTTTCAATAATACAAATACATTACTCTCATCTATGTATGATTCATAGTGAATAAAATAAATTTCTGAGTTCAAGCATATGAGTTTTCATTAGTTTTAGAGGATACTTATCCAAGGGGGCCCACTTGGTGAGTAATTAAAATTTTTAGTTTAGCATTAGTTTAGTATTACTTGCTATTTAGTACTTAGTTAGAAATCTGGCATCGACTGTTCCTGCAACCACTAGAATTTCATTCTGTGACTATTCCTACAACCAAAGCAGACAAAGTAGTGTCCTTTCTATTGCTTATATTTTCATTCCTATTATGCATTTCTGCTTAGCATAGTCATTGATTGATGTTCAACAATTTTTTCATTCCTCTTCAAGCAATTTACTTTCAACATTGTGTGTTCCTTAGCTGTAGAGTAAAATGGCTACTTTGAGTTCCTAGTGCACATACTATGCTGACCCATTTCAAGTTCACATCCCTAGGTTGACAAGTTAAATGAACCTTCATTATAGTTGAAATGGCTATTTAGGTTAGCTATCCAATCTCTGAATCATGTCTGCAAAGGCTTAGTTATTGAGATCATTGTAAGAGTCCAACAAATACCACTATTGTTTCTCAAGTAGCTCTTATTTTAGAGAATGTAGACATTTGATATATTGGAGAATACTCTTGAGAAACTATCATTCATCTTCAACTTCCTAGAATATTTTGACAAAGAAGCTAATTCAGTAATGAAAAAGTACTCTCCATATAGAAAGAAGATGGATGAAATCATTGATTTCAATTGGTCATCTGATGCAGAATATGAGAAATGGAAGAGGATATTTATTGATGAACTGGATTTATGAAGAAATGGATGGAGAACACATATACTTGGTCTGGCCTTAGAGATTACAATGTATAAAAGACATGTGTCTCCAAATTGAAAAAACTATAGGTAAATGTTGATCACCGATGACTGGGATGCTGACTTGGATGTTTATTCACTTTTTCTATCTATTGCATATTTTTGTCATTTTTCTCAAAGGAATGAATATGTTGCAATGGTTAGAAGATTATTCTTTTCAACAAAGTTCCTTTTGGAAGGAATTTTTTACTTCCTTAGCAAATGGAAATAAATTTTGTCTCATATAGGTTCCCTCCAATTGAAAGTGTAAATATAAATCTGCAAAGGGAACATATGTTATAACGGTCAAATTGAAATGTGACATGTGTACTTTTCGGCCTGAAACTTTTTTTTCTCCCTTTTTCTCATAAAAGGGAATTCAAGGCCACTAGTATTGGTCTCTTGATGAATTCTAGATCCAAATTATGCAAATTGTGAACACAGAGAACATATTTGAAATCTATATCTTAAGTTTTGAGTCGAGCAAGTGAATTTTTTCAATTGTATGGTTTCTGAACATATCTAAACAATAATGAAAATCTCTTGATTCTATCATCTCTCCAGCTTTACACTGCATCTAAATTATTAATGAAAATTTGAACAAGAATCATTTCATTAATCTCCATTATCATTTTGCTTTGATGTATTTTTTAATTTAGGCTCTAGTTCAATGGATCAGTTAAAATACTTTGATTAAATCATGAATTTTTATACTTGTTCAATGGATCTAATAAGTAGTGATAGAGTTTCAGTATTAATATGTGAATTTCAAGGCAATATTACAAAGCTCATGGATGTTTAGGATTAAATTCACCTTATAGTTTAATTTTCTATGTTTTGACTCCTTTCCTAGAGATATGACACTCATCTTAAGTATTGTATGCATTTCCCATGGTTCTGGTTATCAAATTTGAGAAAAAAATTCATTAATAATCTTTTAATTGATCTACCTCTTGTTGTGGTTGGTGTTGTATGAATTCTCAACTTTAGAAGTGTGATCTTTCAAAGGAATTTCTAGTTTCTTTAAGGATTTAATTTATTTAGCATTTGAATGAGAATTTATTTGTTAATTGTGCAATGTGTGATATAATTTTGTAGTAAGGTCATAAGGTGCACATTGTGGGAACACCCTCTAGAGCCCAAAGTGTAGGAGAGGAGTATTCTAGCTTCCTCTCATTTGTTGGCCAATTGTCTCCTAAGTATTCAAGAATTGAATTTGTAAAATTCATAGATGCTTAGTGGGATCTTCTTGGTTCTTTAAAACTAACCAATAGATTGGTGACTCTATTGGGGATAAGTCTGATAAATTTTATTCTCCAAGAAACCTT